>SNQJ01S0024620.1:65460-87289 GCA_010110895.2 Picea sitchensis | reverse complement strand
CTTAGAAAGACTAATATAGATGCAACACTCTTCCTCCAGCTTTATCTCACATTCTTCACATAAAATTATGAGTGTTTTAAACTTAGATAGATATTCTTCAATGAAAGAAAAATAATTTGGACTTAAAGTCAGTATTTGGTTTTCTAACTGATGTGCTCGAATAATATTTTGTTTACCAAACACATATTCAATATTTTCCCAAGCTTCATCGGGGTCATCGATTTCTTTAAGGTGGAACCTTAAATCAAGACAGATGTACATTCTGATCATTCCACGTTTTTTTTTCACTCCTATTATCCCATTTGACTTTCTTATTATCATCAATCGGTCTTTTTTCCTTTCCCAAGGTAATACGGTACAATCCTTTACTTCTTAATAAATCCTCCATATGATATTTCCATTGGAAGTAGTTGGTGATGGTAAGAAAAATATTACTAGAAGAAACCATATTAAATATGTAGATAATATGGATTTAAAAACTGAAACTGATGATACAGATGGAAATATCTCAAAAAATTAGGTGGTTTTAAAAAAACAACACTCAAAATGGACTTCAGATGTGAAAGTTATGCCATTTTTAAAAAAAAGGCATAAATGGTAATCAAAGGACCACGTGGTGGTGTAAGCTGCTTTATGAACTAACTCACTTTTATAAAAAAAAGTGGGGATCAATTTTACAATGAAGTTACTTTATAAAATAAAGTTTCATGCAAAATAAATAACTCTAAAATAAAATATTAAAGTTATAGGGATTCACTTTTATACATGAAGTGACATACACTTTACAATGGAGCATGAACTTTTTCAAAAAAAGTAACAAAAAGAGAGACTTGAACTCAAGACCTCTTACTTAATAAGGCATTTTTTAACCAAGTGGGCTATAAAAACATATTGTATTGTTTAGCAGGAGGATTGGGAGTGTTGTTGTGGAAGATGGCCTTACAGAGCGTGCTAAAAAAAACTCTTTTCACACAAAAACATTTTCGCTTCTCGATGACAACAATAGTTAAATCTCAATTAGCTTACCCGGAAAATGCAAATTTTCCTATATATTTTTTATTTTCCGAGATCGAACAGGAAGTGGGGAAAATAGAATACGCATATCCAAAAGATTAGCAACCCAAAACAAAAAATATAAAACTGAAATAATATTCTATAAAAAAATTAAAAAGGACTTATTGAGGCTTTATACCTCCGGATCTAATTGAAATAACTGTATCTCGGGAAAATTGAAACCTTTTCGAGTGAAAATAAAATAATTCCTAATTGAAAAGACTGCACTTGACACAAAGTAAGAGTCCTCTCAACCCATAAATGTACAAAAATTACAAAAAATGGAGATGAGGCAACTCGGCTTCACAATCTAGATCTACAACAGGAGCAGGTCTTCAAACAGGATATGATACCATGTTCGACAACAAAGGTATTAAAACAAAGGAACAATTCCTTTATTAACCACTCACACAAACAGATCAAAGATCAACATACAGATGTTTGACGTGGTAAAATCCTACGGGGAAACATCCACGGCCCAACCAATGCGGCCACTTGGAGAAGTTTATTAATGCAAAAGAAAATGATTACAAAGATATTTCACAAGAGAGTTTCTCACAATCAATAATTGGAAAATGACCCTCGATGTTATTTAAATGGATATCATGGACCAATAAGGTGTTAAGGAACAAATCAATGGCCATTAATATCGAGGATAACATAAATCGTTGGATCACTCTATATTGGGAACATATCGTGACCATCAAATTTCCTAACTACAAATGCTTACTAAAGAAACACACTTTTACCTAATGTCACATTAGACCAAGTAGATATTAACTAACTCCTAAGTGTCTAAATATCCTAACACATAGAGCCGAAATATTTATGGTTTCTCATTCTAGAAGGAGTTACAAATGATTACAACTGATTACTAACTAATTTTCCACAGACTCCTATAATTTAGGGTTTGATTTCTTGACAAACATATATAACCATAAAATATTTCAATTACATAACTTTAATGGTAGAATGGTTTTTTTTTGTATCCTGATGATGGCATGACAAACTCATCACATCTGGCAACTAAATATTCTTCCACATGGGTTGACTATGTCATTTCGCAACAACCAAGAAACTTGCTATGAAATCTTTGTTTCAGCAGTTTCGCAACAAAACTAGTAAAGTTGTTGCAAAATATTTGTTCCTACTTGTTGGTGTTGCAGAATTTCTCCAAACTTGATCTAGCATCTCGAAAACTTTGAGCCGACCTCACAAAAACCAAAAACATGATATATCTTGAATATCTCCAAATCATTCCATTTCAACTTCAGCCAACAAATCCAGATTCTTCTTTGAATTTTGTTCCTTCCTCAACCTATCATTTCCCTGTAATGTTTTATTTTGTGTGTATAGGTTTTTTACTTGTTTGTGTAGGGGAAGATATCTTTTAACCATCCTCTTATTTTTTTCCAATGCTCCTTCACACAAATCAAGGTGTTCTTCTATCTTCCTTTTCATTTTTCTGTTTTCTTCCCTTAATTGTATAATCACATCCTAATCTTCTTTAATTTTTTCCTTAGTCTCTTAATTTTCATGTTATATTCTTCTGGAGAAGATTGATATTCAATAACTTCTTCAGCAGCACACAAAACATGCATCTCAATTTTGGTCTCTTCATCATGGGTTGGTCTCTTTGTTGATGATCTGGTCACAGTTCTGCTAAGTTTTTCTTTGTCAAGTACTCTTGGAATTAACATCACCTTTTTACCAAGTGGAGGTTGGACTTCCAAAATTTCCTCATCTTCATGACAAGGAGATGTATCATTTGCAGGGATTATTTTCTTCACAACTGACCTAGTTAGGGGTCTCTTGGGTTTTTCTATTTCTGTTGTTTTAGGAGTGAAAACAAGCTTTGTTCCTTCCATATTTCTTTTCTTACTAACAGGGGTTTCAGTTACAACATGGTGTTGCTCTTTATCTTTTCCTCTTTTCCTTTTCAAACTGCCAGCATATTATTTATCATTTGTGGAAGGGGTAATTTCCTTAGATGGTGAATAAGAAATGGTCTCTGCACAAAACCCTGATGCAGACAAAAAGGAACTCCATTCTCCATTTTTTTTCCTAATCTCCTCATGGACTAAAAGTTTGATAAGGCTCAAATACAAGAGACTAGATTCAACTTGTTTGTAATTTTCTTGTACTTTGTCCGCCATTTTCCCCAAGCTTCTACAAAGATAATATGGAATATTTAGAGTTTTAGTACCTTTGAAATGCATGAGTAGTATGATATGTACAGGTAGACCATGTTAAAATGCCTCTCACAAGTAAAATATCTCTGGATTACTCACAACAGTTGGTCATGATGTTCTAACATATGGTTTCTTGGCACCCCTTTCACCAAGTTTTCATTCTGATATTCTAGTTTAAAATAATCATTAAAGTATGAAGAATCTAAAGCCATCCCCTTGAACCAACTCTCACCTTGCAAGGAAATTGATGTTGTTCTTGCAATTGTATGCTCTGTGACCTGAATTTCCAGTGATACAACTATTGTTTTGACTCCATCAAAATTCATGGAAAATTGTTTACCTACCTCAATGTGACCTCCCTGCATCTTTTCACAGAAGGTGAGTCATCCCAATATTTGAAATTATTCTCTGAAAATGGGATTTGAATCCAGCAATTGCAGATGCTAGGGTTTGAACCTCACTATATCACCTCCCTTGTATATCTTCTTATTTTTATTTTTATTCTCCATGGTTGTTGGTGGATAATCATATGATGATGGTGGGTGCAGGGGGTAGCAAAGATTAATCATTGTATATGAAATAAGAGATATGTCTTTAAAAGCAATAAATTTCACAACAAATTGGACTTTTGATGATTAAAAATAAAATAAAATAACACATGACCATAAAAACCTAATTGACAAGGACAACACTGAATCCCATGACCTTACTCCCACTATTTTGTGACCATTATGAAAATAGGGTATTTCTGCAATGATTTGACATTGACAGTTGGTCGATGTGAAATGCTAGGATGTTTTGCAGCAAATTTAAATTGATTGGTTACAAGTCCCTTAAAGATACAATTTGGATTGGAAAGGCTAAGTAACATATGGTACATGTGATATCATTCTCTCATGAATATTTGAAGGCATAATGTAACAAGTTAATACTCACCCTTTTTTCAAATGATGACAAAGATTGTGGGATAGCCATGTAACAAAACTGACTTGACACAATCAAAAACTCACCTATTACTTTATATTATGCTCTCATTCCATTATACATGACCCAATCTAACCCAAAATCGATTCATAAGTAAATGAACCCGAGTATTTTGTCATGGAACACTAACTCTAGGACCTGGACACATGGTCTTTAAAAACCAATACATGACCACAAGACTCAACAGTAAACAAAAAAAGAAGTTTTGACTTTGTAAATTTACACATATTAGCACCCCACAAGATTTGTTTCCTCTACAGACTCTTCTTTTTCACTTGCAGAGTCACCACTTTTCTGTTATGATAAAATTTCTCCCTACAGATAGGTGAAACCCCCCCTTGGATCAAGTCACTTCTTTGATCCAATACAGAAGGAAAAAAAATGGAAAATACTATATCTTTATACCTATTTCAATAATAATAATAATAAGTAAGAGATATATGACTCACCTTTTCATGATGGTTTTCCTCGCTGCTCCATCCTTTGACCTTGTTGACCAAGCTCCTAGGTGTAAGATAGGACCTATAATGGACAAAGAGGAATCTCCTTTCTTATACTCTATATTGTTAGGTGAAAATATATCTATCTATGATGACTCTCACAACAATAGACATGTATGATCCAGTGACACAAAACACGAAGAGAATAGGCCAAGATATGTATTAATAGAAATCCATAGTGAAGCACTTACAATCCAATGTTGATGTTGCAACAGATCCTCCAAGATCTCCTATCCATCTCTCTCATGAATGTCTCAATATAAGAATTATAATTCTCTTGTGTATTATCCCCCTCTTTTCACCTTGGAATTCACTCATTATATAGGAGATGGAGGCTTAACCATCGTGCAGTAATTTGGGAAATAGTTTAGGATTTAGCTCCATAAGTTGGGATTTATATTGTCTCATGGATATTGAGTTTATCTAATATGGAACCATGAGATATGACTTGAATTCTTGAGCTCATATTCTCATAAATATCCTTTAGAATAAGGTGGGCTAGCCATAACTGCCTCTAACCACTTCAACACTCCCCCAACATTGAGCACATGGTCTTGAAAAGGCTCCCTATACATGGGGAGGGGAGCGATGACAATATTTCAATGCTCCATGTACATGGGCAGGTGAGTGTTGACATTAAAAAATGGTCAAAATCTCAAGATAAAAGGTATTGTTTCGACCTTATCATGATGATTTTTTCTCCTCTGCAATGACTAATGATTATGACAAATGTTCTTCCACGGTGTTGAAGTTGCGACACTTAATAAAGTGCATGAGACACTTAGTAAGGTGCATACGAAACTTGATAAAGTGAATGCAACACTTATTAAGGTGCATATGACACTTACGACACTTAAGTGTGACATTTGGTGGTGCAACATTTAGGTGTGTAACAAGTGCAAATTCATTCTATCTCTACAAATGAATAACCCCAACAACTCTAAAATTAGCACCATCCAATTCCCTTTGAAATATAAGATTAATGGTTACCATTCCATAGTTTTTGCAATATATTAGAGAGTTTCTAAATTGGTTCATTTGGTTGTTGGACATATTTCTCACTCCTCACTGTAACTCTCTCTCCCCCCATCTGAAATTCTCTTTCTTGGGCAATTTCTTAATTTACTGGGATGTTTTCTCTTTACCCAAGCCGAGTTTACATCCCATGGATGTTTTTCATTGTATCTGAGTTAAATATTACATACATAGGTGTTTTGAAACATTGTTGAGCATGCATATTATGTGATATTCTAATTTTAATTGTTTCGGTGAACTTTTAGATGTTGGGCATCTTCTCTCTTACCCAGAGCTCAAATGGAAGTCATACAGGCTGTACATAACCCATCTTTCTCTCCCTACGAGATGAAGTGGATTGTTTGGTGCTTAATTTAGTTTATGGATGATTTAATCCATGGTTGTTCAAATTTAATTCATGGTTACTCAATTTAATCCATAGTTGGTTAACTTATTGAAATCGGTAGATTTAATCCATTACAATACAATGTGAAAAAGCAGGTGGAGAGATACGAGATGTTGGCTTCTATTTTAACAATTTGTTTTTAAACACTTATGGAAATTTGTGTTAGTACATATGATAATTCTATTAGAATCAGTGTTATTATAGCCTTCATGCCTATATAACATTCTCTTATACGTTAACTCAATGGAGCATCCTAAATTCTTATGTCACTTTTCATGATCGTTGGTTCCATTCCTCATGAATTTGATGTAAAGAAATAATTTGTTGTTGGTTCAACACTACTTCACATTTCTAGTCATTCCAAAGTGTAAGCATGTACCTTTCCTTGTTGATGAATGGATGTGGGAATGGACCCATGAGATCACTATGAATCAGATCCAATGGAGAGGATGCCTTTTGAGCCTTCCCCTTTTTGAACTTCTCTTGAGGATGCTTTCCAAGGACACATTCTTCACAAACCCCTTCGGAAAAGATGATATCAAGTAACCCGATGACCATCCCCTTATTTCTAAGTTGCTACATGTACTTCAAGTTCAGGTGAAAAAACCTCTCATGCCATAATATACTCATGTCATCAACATGCGTAAGTAGCATAGAGGAATCAAGTTCAATAAAATTAGTGAAAGTGTATAACCAATATTGATGACTTACCTACCCGACAACAATCTTGGAGTTGTCTTGCATGTCAAATATGGACATAGAGTTTGGTGTGAAGTCCACATTTTTTCTTGAGCCTTAGTGTATAATCTAATAGACAAAAAGCATATTCATAGAAATTTCATAAACATGCAGGACATTCTCAAAGCTTCCATGATCTAGTTCCACTCTCCCTTTTCCGGTGGACTCGATTAGAAATTCATCCCCCATGAGGATAAGAGGCATCATGCATGTAGTTATAGAAAATAGAATATCCTTTGTGGTTTCCATGTGATGGGAAGTTCCTGAATCTACAATCTATGTATCAGGAGAAGAACGAATAGCTATTAGTGCACGAGGATTACCTTGCTTAGGGGCTTGATATTCCTAGTTCCTTGGAATCCTTAGGAATGAAGTCCCCAAGATTTTTCTTCTGAAGTATTTATTACATAAGATCTATTTTCTTCTTCACCCATGTAGATTCTAGATGCTTCTTACGATTGCAGTAACCACAATTCTTCCCTTGATTTATTATTCCACCTTTGGAACCTGAGGAATCATTGAAGGGATTTGAGTACCCTTCCTTATTTGGATTTGCATGCACCTTTTATTTTCCTTTTGGTTTGGATTTATGATTTTGAGACCTTCTACCATCATGCACAGAAAGTGCATGTGCCTTGGGTTCTTTGATTATTCCCATCTAAATGAACTTATCTTTCTCCTGTGTCAAAGCCTCAATGAACTGTGATAATGAAGGCATGGTCCAGGTTGATCCTGTGGTGAATCTATTAGAATGAAATGTGGAGACAAATACAATGTAGTTTGGTCCAAGTTTTTCCATTATGGAAAGAACCAATTATTTTTCTTCCTTGGATTTTTTGATATGACAGTCTATCAATTCATGAAGGAGAGATTTAAATTTGGTGAAGAAATCTTGGACATTGTCAAAGCTCTTTGGATCTAAGGAGCTCAGTTATACTTCAAGAAAATGGTCCCTCATTTGATCCTAATTTCCAAGGAGACCAACCAAATTGTTCTAAATCTCATCTGGGGTCTTGCATGCATCGACGTGAAACCATAGGTCTGTAGAAATATGCATGCATAAGATACCATGACCCTCGTCCATGCGGTTGAAGTACTTGTATTTTTACATTGTTGAGGTGGGTTCTGATTTTGTAGCCATAGATATTTGATACAATAATATACCCCTAAGCTAGTGTAGAATTATTTGCTTCCATTTGAATTAATTATATGGCATTAGAATAGCAGATGCATGAAATTCCATTTTCCCTGCTACTTTGTTCTATCTCTGGTACCTGTTAAATCCCCAAATAAATCATTGGTTTTATTTGATTAGTAGATGATAGGTAGGTCCCTAAATTTGATTTCTAAATTTCTAAGCAATAAGATTAGAGATTCTGTTTTTCAAAATAATCCCAAAAGACATGTTGGTTTTGGTTCGGTCAAGAAATTGGCAAAACAGCAGGATTCGGTGGTTTAGGCGAGCCACCCGTGCGCTCATTAACCACCGAAAGTTTTCATTTTCGGCAGATGAAGGGTCAGAACAGGAGGCAGGTAACCACCGAAAGTCTGTGAACGGGAAAAATGAAAGCTCGTGCTTTCGCACGAGCCAGATGTCAAAATCCGCGCAATGACTAGATACGCAACCGCCAAAAGCTCGCATCGTGGGAGATGATGTTCATTCGTGGTGTTCAGTCAGCAAAGGTTCAAAGCACCCGCGCATTATCCATTACATGAATCATTTCAAATACACGTAGAGCTTTCATTACCAGATACGATTGCACAAAGTTTCCCTCCTTTTCAGTGAAAGATACATCAAATATCATTAGCAGGTTGTTCGTTCATTTTGAAACTCAAGGTGTTGTGATGAAGCCCGAGGATCGCTGAAGATAACTACAATCACGCGATTTTATCAACAAAATCGTGTTTTAAAAATCTTGATTCTGCTTTTCTCTGGCGAGTGGCAAGCTGTCTCCAAGTTCAGCCAGCATCTCGAGCCAAGGAAATCTGATCGGGTCATCAGGTAAGACTGGAAGCCATCTCCTGTCAAAATTTCATAAATACAAATTGCCCCAAAAATGTGAAGTTTCGGCTTTCTCCAGTTAGACTGTTATTCGAATATGAGTCGGTATTTTAGAAAATTTATCAATCCTATGCTCTGTCAAATGATTCCACCGTTTGTTCATGAGTAATATCGACTGTATCTTTAGTTCCCAGAACCGTGTTTTCCAAACACCTGGTTATACACAGTTTCATACACTGTCAGTATTGAACCATGGCAAAAGCAAGCCCGGCTTTAAGGTCCGAGGTGGATGGTATGTGGTACTTTGAAGAGCATCCAGAAGTTGCAGAATGCTTTAAACAGGTCAAAGTTCTCTCATATTGTGAGAAACTAACAACCTACCACCAACAAATTGTTGAAGCATTTGCCCTCTCATACGATGGCAGGATTGCCAAAATAGGCAGAGAGGAGTTCATTATAGATGAAGCATCTATTGTCGAATACACAGGGTTGTCTAGGGCAGGGAATTGTTGGTTTAAAACCTCTTCACCCTCAAATGTTGAATTCAGATCATACCTGTTGCCAGTGCATAAAATGTTGACTTGGAAGAAGGATATTCCTATGTCATATCTTGAAACGAAGTGGCAGACCCTTCTGAAGGCGATTCTGGTATACATTACCTTTGAAGGGCGTTATAACAGAGTGATGTAATATCATTTTAAATTGTTAAACCACTTCACAGGAAGGGAACACTTAAACATACCCTATTTCTTTCATAAGACCCTGATTAAAATGGCAAAACAGGTAAAGGATCAGCCCACTAAAGTTTCAAGCAGAATATCTCATCAGGGGTTGATTACCCTCCTTGTCAAAGAAGCTCTCCACAGGAAGAAAATAGAATGGAGTTTCTTCTTGTTCTGGAACGAGTTTCAGACAGAGAAACCTCCAGAGATGAAAGAAAAAAGGTCCAGAAGCAGGAAGGATCCTATTATTCACAAGAGGAGAAAAGGGATTTCAATGTCCTCGGATTCTATAAAGGCAACACCCAACAAGCAGGGAGGAACCAAGAAGAAATTAAAGCTTGAAGACATAAACCCTGTCATAGCAAAGAACCCACTCAATTTACCATATAGTGAATCCGATTCAGAGCAGGATATGGAAAAAACACAGGACAAATTGCAGATCAAACAGGATGTAAAACTGAAAATCAAGACACCTCCATCAAAGCCTTCCGAAACACACAAGCAATCGGAAGCAGAACCTTCTTCAAGCAGGCCGAAGAAAGGTAAGACAAAGAAAATCAACATGCTGCTAAGAGAGATCTATGAGATGGAGGTCCTGGAGAGAGTAATTAAGAAAGAAAACACAGACCTAACAGAGAGAAATGTTGAGTTATTCAAAGAGAACCAAACTCTCAAAGAAAAACATGATACAATCAGAGATAGAAACAAAGAGTTAATCAGATAAAACATGAAATTATACAGGCAACTCAGGGTTCTAAGGCTCAAGTTAAAGAAGTTTGAACCACCAGAGGAAGAACAAACCGGGTTAGACACCTTGGCTAACCTGGCCACAACAATAATGGATGCGCCAGAACCTTCTACACAGCCAGCAAAGATTCGTAGGTCTACACGAATCAAGACTGTAGCATCTGAGAAAGCTTGAGCAATCAAAGGAGGAGCAAGGATAAACATTTTTGAAGTTTTGAAAGTTCTTCAAAGTAAAACTTTCGGTGGTTTAGGCGAGCCACACTGTGCTCATTAACCACTGAAACAGGCGCTTTCGGTGGATAACTCACCCAGGAATTGTTCCAGTCAACCATCGAAAGTCTGTGTGTCCAGAATTTGAATAAGTTTTTGCACAGGTCAGGGATTTTTGATATGAAAAGATTTGGAATCTTTTCCAATGCTTGTCTAATGAATTATCAGATCCAGTTCAGCAGGCATTTTTGATATATGATGAAGAAAGGAATTATTTCAAAGGTATATGGACAATTTCATTTGAACTAAAAAGAAGTGTATTTTGCCACCTCAGCCAACTCGACTTGGTCTCCATGGGAGAATGATCTTTTAGCCTTGGAAGGTTGTCTACACATCACCAACAATCAATTGAGACAAATCTGGGATTGACCTCATTTTGAGGAAAGCATCCCACTTCTTTTGCAACAGATTTCTATTTTGGGTTGATTTTATCCATGTTTTTAGGATCAAAGAACTGTTTTGTAAATGCTATAAGTATTAGGATAGATGAAGAACCAAGGGTTCGATTTTGAGTACTATGATGCTGCCACTGTAATGAAAAGACCTATTCTTATTTTATAAAAAATTGCAAGCTTCCTTCAGTTCTGTGTCAGATTTTCTCTTCTGTTCTTTTATAGCTTATGAGTGGAAGTTCTTTGTTGATACTCATTCAGTTTGTAGTGACTGTCATCTCACTGATTAATTGTCTTAGTTGATAATCATAAGTTATTTCTTGGTTTTTAAACCCATTGTGTTTGTTGGTATGAAGCATAATCTGGTTCAATAGCTATTTTCTTTCCCCCATTTAATCAAACCTTGTCTAACCACGGTGCTAGAAGGCCTTGTGAGATTTTTTATCTCTAGACAGTCTTGAAAACAAAGTCAAGTATTCAGATATTCATCTTGACCCAAAACCATATCAAATATTGAAAAAAAATTTCCCAAAAAAGAGTTAGTTACGAGGCATCTCCGACTTACAGCCTAGGAGAGTTTCCTGGAGTGATAACAGTACCTGCAAAAGAGTGCTAGTTATGAGCCTTGCTAGAGGCATGTGGGATATGACACCATGTAGATATTTTGAGATACATGCATATAATATCTAGATAACAATTAAGAATACACAACTTGCAATGGTGTATGAAGAGAGAAAACAAAGATTGAGAAACAAATGAAAGAATTTCTATTATCTGAGTAAGAGAATGTTACAATACAAGTGATATACTTTGGAGTCTATATGACATAGCTAACTCTCCATAGTAGCTAATCTAATGCAACTTAGGATTTTTCAAGAGAGATGTGACACACATTGGCTTTCATTGGAGTCAACTACCACCTAGTCCTATTTAAATGGCCATATCGTCATCAGTTAACTAGCTAAACCATAGTGAAATAAGGAATATATCACTCGCACATGTGGAATGTGCTTTACTTATGATTATACCAATGCAAGTGCGCATTCATGGTGATGATGGTGAGGCTAGCATGCAACACATGGTGATAAAGCTATGGTTTACATGTAACACTTCAATCAACTAGTCTAATTGAAAGGTAACTAAGGATTGACTAGAAGCTATGTGGAACCCTTGTCTAGGGGAGAATATCCTCAATGAGGGGAGAATATCTCAGAATAAGGGACCCTTAACATAGCCAAATAAACTCAGGAAAATAAAATTAAAGGAAAATACTATATGTGTGTAATATCTCCAACAAGAGGAATATAGAGAGAAGGATTATGACAGGAATTCCTTGTAGCAACAACAAGAAATTTTGGCACCATTGCAAGTTGAGTGAAAATTGGGAAGAAAAGTGTTTGCAAATTCAACTATAGCTTCACCCCATAAACTGCACATCCAACAGGAGAGTGTGGAAATTCAATCCTAATAGAGACGTATATATAATTTCATCTTTAATTCAAGGAGAAGAAGTTGTCCAAGGAGATATAGCAACACAAGAGGTCTGCATCACCATCAAAGAGGATAGTGAGTTGATGCCAACCACCAAGGAATCCCCATTCTATTTTCTACCTAAAATATTCCAAAATATGTTTTTACTCTTGAACATGTTCCAAATATTGATGCACATAGGTCAATGACCTTGGAGGGAGGACTTCCTGAGAACTCCATGACATGCTTTCAATCATGTGTAGGCACTAGAGATTTTTTTCCACAATGGGAAACAATTGATCCTAGCAAGAGAAGGCATGCTTCACTTCCTTTTGAGGGACTGTTATGTGATGGAATATCTTGTGGGGGTCACACTAAACATATACCAACATTCTACTTGGCTTCAATGGTTTCCAAGATGTACTTTCTCCAAGGTTGAGAAGGAGATGGGAAGGAGTGTTCATTCTAGAGTTCAGATATAGATATTTCTTCAAAACCATAGTTAGCTAAAATACTTATTCATTACAAGAATAAGAGATATAGAATCAAATCTAGAGCCATAGCCGAAGAATAGAGCCAATAGCTAGAGCTACGAGCCACAAGCTACAGCTAGATCAAAACTCAGAGATGTAGCCAAGATCCAATGTTAGAGCCACATTCCAGAGAAGAAGACATATCTACATTGATATAGATTTGTTTCCTTGAGATTTTGGATACCAAAAATCCTCTCAATGGGTGGCGTGATATGAAATGGATTCAATCCAATGAATGTGTAATACTTAGAACCTACAAGACAATCTGACAATTTATGAAGGTTATGAAAACATTGTAAAATAATGCAAATGTTGAATTAGACAAATGTGTTAATAAGAAAAAACCAAAGAAATAAATGAAATACAAAAAATGAAAGGAGAGAAAGAGTGAGGAATGTGAAACGAAGGGTTATCTTGTTGGCCTTCCCAATGCCCCATTTCTCACTATTTCCTCATGTAATTACACTTATAAAGGATCTTTGGATGAGGGATAGGAGGATAAAAAATAGCATTAGATGCATTGTAACCAGATATTGTCGGAATGAAGAGACTAAGCCGCATTTAAAGTTGGTTTTCCCATTTGGGCTTCCAGGATAAATTTCTCATGTTCATTGATTATTGTTTTGCTTGATCTTTTTGTTACCTATATTAAATGGATGGGTAGTGTGAATTCATTCTCCATGTACAAAAGAAGAACCTCGGTATCTCGGAAATCTCCATTGTCCAATTCCATTTGAATTATGAGATCTATGGCTACCATTCCATAGCTATTGCAACAGATTAGAGAGTTTCTAAATTGGTTCATTTGGTTGTTGGACGTATTTCTCACTCCTCACTATAACTCTCTCTCTCCCCATTCTAATTTATCTTTCCTAGGTGATTTCTTAATTTCCTATTACATTTTCTCTTTTCTTGAGACAAGTTTACATCTTGTGGGCATTTTATATTTTCTGATTTGAATTCGTATGTACATGGATGTTTTGAGACATTGTTGAAAATGAAAATTATGTGCTAGGTGAATTTTTAATTCCTAGGGTGAACTTTTGATTATTGGGAATTTCAGTTTAATGTTGGGTGTTTTCTCTGTCATCTAAAGGTCGTGTGAAAGCTGCATGGGATGCACATAACCCAACTTTCTTTCCCTTGGTGATGAAGTTAATTCTTGGGTGACTAAGTTAGTTTATGGTTGTTTTAATCCATGGTTGTTTTAATCCCTTCCTTGTGAATTTGTTATAGAAAAATAGTTTGTTGTTGGTTCAACATTGCTTCATATTTTCAATCCAAACTGTGATAGGTATTGATCAACCATAGCCATGTTTTCCTACCTTATACAAAGTAGACTAATCATTCCATTAGTCACTAGAGCATACACCTACAAATTTCATATTTGTTGTGCTGAGTTCTGCACATTAGAGAGAATGTTATATAAAGAGTTGGAAGGTGTTTTGGTTGGAAAATGGTGACATTCAAACAAATGTTGGATGTGTTAGCACATGTAGGATGTATAAGGGTCAAATTTTTTGAGTTTCTAGGTTTGAGTCATAGGGTCTTTTTATTTTAGGTTTTTCTTATTCATGCCTTATGTCATAAATTATGTTTGATTGTTTCATGAGTAAATAAATATGAGCATAGTCCATGTGAGAGTCTTGGTGTCATGATAGTGGTCATCTTTATTAGAGAAATAAGGGTAAGTGTTGGTCACACCCCTGGTTTTAAAACTCATAATTATCATGTGTCTTGTCTCAAAATGGGTGTACAAAGGTTCCTTATGTCGTATTTAACCGTTTGAGGGTCAAATCATTGGTCAACTCGACCTACTACAAACTCACCTGAAAGTTCGCAATGAATCAAGAAAGTACCTCATGAACTAATCACATACCATTGTCCTTTAGAAACGTGGAAATGGGTATCTTATTGTTTTCAATGCCATTTATTCATCATGTTCTTCAAGTCGATTTCAAGAGGAAGGTTTATCATTTTGAATATAGCGCACTACAAATTGGTTTGAATTATGGCGCTACAAATTGCCTATAGCAAATGAAGCTGGATTAAAGACTTCTAGGAAACTGCCAGTTTAAATCATGAGACAATAGTCGAAACTTAAGATATACCAGGTACCTTGTTTAATAATCAATTACATTATCTGGAGGTTTATTATATTGGATTCTAGTCGCTGTGATTTTTCTTCGCATTGCAAATTGTTCCATAATATTTGCACTACAAACTTCTTGCACTGTTCAAAACCTACAGGATTTGTATATTAATCCTTTGCAAATCCAAGTTTATTTCGTTATACGAATAAGGTCAATTTTCATCCATTTATTGAAGCCATCACCTTATCCACTACATTTTCTTGTTAGTTCTGCAAACTATATGCATTGAAGGCATTGCGAACCCTCTGTTTTCTCACTTGACAAAACCCTCACTGATTGTGCTTTCACTTAGGTATGAGGTTTTATATTTTTCAAAGTCATTTTCCTTTCTATACTTGGGGATTCACAAACCTCTTTCAGTAAAACCTAGTCTAAGATTGTGCGCTATAAACTTGACTGTGTGCTGCAAACTGAAGGAACACGTTGTGAATCCTTTGTTTTACACAAAATTTCCACGAATTTTTTCTTGATTGCAGCCTCATCCAATTTAGGATTTTTTTCTTTCCTCTCATATTCTAATTGAAGTCCTTTGATTTTCGCATTGTTTTTGTACATAAATACATCATTTTGTAAATCCTGAATTGTGCAAAATTCAAATAAAAAACCCTAAATATTCATGTTTTCATCATACATCTGATAACAACTATTATAAAAGGGTAAAGGGTTTTAAAACAACTATCATGGACAATCAACAAGGTAAGAAGGTTCATAAAGGGGAAGAAATTGTCAGGGCTAAGCCCCATGACCTGAAACTTATAAATTCTGAACCATTTTTCAAGGAAGCATTTTAGAGTGGGCTTCCTTGTTTTTTTTTAGAAAATGCAAAGAGGACATCCCAAGGTTAGTAAGAAATTTTCACTCAATTTCAGTGGGACAAATAATAAGGTGGGTGCATTGGATTTTGAAGTTTCAGAGAAATCTATGTCTATAGCCACAAAGATACATGTTCATGGTGAAAAATGGTTTAAATCCATGTCTTTGAATTCTATATTTTCCAAGGAATTCCTAAAACCTGAATATCAAGGAGACAACCTATCCAAGGGAGTGCCAAGAATTCATATGCTGGAGTATTTTGAAAATATGCTGAGAGTTATTCAAAGGTATTCCACTTGTGAAGGGAGGTTCAATATGATTTATCAATACCATATCGAATTTTTACTACACTTCATTGGGAAAGAGTCCATGAACCTCCCCTTTTATTTGTTTAGGAGTATTGGTAAGATGTTAGATAGAGTCCAAGATAAATCAAAGAAAGTGGATACTAGTGTTTTTCACTTTAGTCTAATCAAAATGCTAGTATTGGAAGAGTTGAAGAAGACCAATACTGATTGGGATTTTTTCCAAGCTGCATCAGGCTTTCAGCTAGATGTTTCTCACACAACACGGTAAAAAGGAAAAACACCTACTCCTACTGAGAATATTGTGCACTCAGATTCAAGTAAAAAGAGGAAGATGACCAGAAGGGATAAGTCCATTCAATCTACTGATAAAATAGTTGAAGGTCCCTCACAACCTCCTAATAGAGAAGTTTCTCCTATGGCGGGACCTACACCTATGGAGACATCATCTAGTAAATTAAGGAATCTGAAGGGTAAGAAGCTTGTCTTTTCTCCACCTATTGTTGTAGAAGTGGTCAAGCCTAGAAGACCTTTCACGAGATCAACAACTAAGCATCATATTCTTGTGGAAGAGGGTACATCCAAAGCCTTATCTCAGCAAAAGGATAAAACTCATCCTTCTATGCAACCAACAGATATTATTGAGATCAACTCCCCTTCTCATGAAATTAATCCTACTTTCAAAAGTCTCATAAGGAAAATTAAAGATATAAGAGCTGAAAATGAAAAATTGTAGGAGAAAAACAAGGAGGCCCGAATCAAGATGAAAAATACTTTAGATTTATATGAATAAACTATTGATAGAGAAAGATATATGGCTAAGAAATCCTTACCACTGCATAGGCAACTGAAGAATGTGTATAGGCAGAAAAGATCTTGCCAAGATGAAATCAGGAGGTTGAAAGCAGAATTGCAACCATTCAAGGAGAATATATCAAAAAGAAATTTGGATATGTTAGCTCGTGTGGGTACTAGAAGAACCACTAGGAAAATATGAACACATGACATCATTTCTACGTCAACCTTTTTCCATGGTATATTTTATACACAGACTTATAACCCTGAGCAATGATTTTTGTCTTCAACTTCTATTACCATATTCATATGACTTTTGCAAAGGTTACTTCATGTTTCAAAATATTGTAGCAAGTTATAGAAAAGGTTTCCCAGGTTTTTTTACAAATTTTAACAATTAAAATCAGTTTTGAATGTAAAATTGCACTTACAGGAAAGTTCACAACACGTGTTGTCAAAGGCATTGCGAAATGGTTGTTTTGGAATAGTTTGTAGCACAAGTACTATGAACTAGTTGTCACGATAATGTTTGAGCTAATGAAGACTACCATATGTCAGATTGAGTTCGAATAAGATCCTAAATAATCAGTTGGACATCAAGGGACACCTGCCTCAAGGATCTACCTTCAGTTAAGACACATGCAACAAGTTGTCAATAGTTGCATTCAATGATGCCAACAATTTCCTCAAATATATCATTCTTGTTAGATTTCTATTATGCACCTAGCGCCACACCTATCTAGGGAAGATGATCCTATGTAGAATCTAGGTGGAAGATTTTAGAGACATTTTAACTCCATGAGAGGGTTCGAGTGGTTATAGAGTGATACTCTTATCTTTATTTTTCAACTATAACATAGTTTCTAGACCATATCCATCATATTTAAGAATATTTAAGAGTGAATGATCAATTTTTTCTCCTACTACCACATTTGTGTTTCTATCTCACTTTGATGCTAGTTGTTGATGAATGATTCATCCTTATTCTTGTTCCTTACTACAGTGAATAATTTATTGTTTGTAATCGATGCAAGTATTATCAAAGTGCTCTCTTGTTGATTATGAAGTTCTTATTTAATGAGATTTCTGCTATATGTGTTTCATAATTACCTGATGTAACCTAATGCATATATTTCATATTTCCTACTAAATATTCCATCTTTCCATTTGATATTTCTAAATGATGATTTGAAATTATTCAAGCCTTGCTTGCTAGTATGTATTTCATGGAGGTTCTGTGTTGATATTTTAAACTAAGTGTCTCACCCATTTGCTACACATTGAAAAAATTATTATCTTTAACAAACCTACAAAGTTTCTAATGGGTATTAGGCTCACACATACAACAGTCTAGGTGAGACTTCTAGTGCTAATAGGATGTAATCATTTAAACTCAAAGAGAGAGAGAGAGGAGCTTAGTAATTATCTTGGAACTACCAAAGAAATCTATGATGATACAGATCTCATGGGATGACATATGAATGTATTGAATGCCGACAGAGGAGGAGCTTAGACATGTCAATCTTGCATGAAAATAAGCATGAGAAAAAAAAAGACATGTAAATGAAGTACTTGGGAGGTGAGAAGAGCCTCACCTCTAAAAGGAATTACTAGTAAATCGCTTAGAGCTAATTAATCTCATAATGAACAATAAAAAATATGAGAGAAGCCAAAATGAGTAACTTGATATTATGAGAAGGCTTCCTAGGCCTTTATATAGCATCAAAAAATGGTGAATTGGAAAACATTAAAAATAGCTCATTAACTGAGTCTCTGTTATTAGTATAATAGATCTAACTACCCATCTAACTAAGGAGTGGAAAATAAAACCCAATACAATAAGGGAAAGAGCTCATTAAATGAGTCTCTATTATTATAATAATAGATCTAACTACCCAACTAACTAATTAGTGGAAAATAAAACCCAATACAATAATGGAGAGGTGGGACTCTCTTTGACCCATATGGACAACCTAATTAATTAATGAGGAGGTGGGCATCTCCTTGATCCACATGGGAAATCTATTAGCTTTATAGGTTTATGACTTTTGCATCCGAATTTAGACCATATATCCCCTTAAAATTTGTATCATTCCTCCCTCCTTAGGAAATGATGGTTCCCATCATTTCACCGATGCTAAAAAGAGAAATCTCATTATCGTACCATTATGATTATAATGTGAAAATACCAAATGAAGATAAGGGTTTTGTGTGGTTGACTCATAACTGTGGGTTTGTGGTTGACCCATAACCTAATCAACAATGACATTGTACATGGCTAGAAAAATAAAGATATTTTAATAAAATCCAAAAAAAATAGAAAATAATATTGAAAAATCATGACTTTGGGGGCTATGAACATCCTTTTGCAAATATATCCATAACTTATGCTACAGGTGATGAAATCCAATTCCTTCGAAGACCCATTTGAGAAATTGAAGATATATTTCCATCAGTATATGGAACTTGTTATGAGGTGGCCCATGGAGTCAAAAAAACCAGGATGAATTTGGAGGGCGCATGGCCATGCTTGTTATAGACATGTGTTTCTTCAAACAAATATACCTCATAAAAAAAATGAAATGAAATTAAGAGAAATACCCATTTGAGATATTGAACATATATTTCCATTAATATGTGGAACTCTTTTTGTAGTTTTCTAATAAGGGAGAAAAATACCTTTGAATACGGTGGTATGTGGGGCCTCCTTGGGTCAAATACATGTTGAGATTCAATCGATGATATATCTAAAATCAAGAAGCTAAATGAGATTGTGTGAAATACCCATTTGATATATTGAAAATATATTTCCATCCATATGTGGAACACCTTCTTTAGTTTCCTGAGCAGGAAGAAACATCCCATTGAATATGGTGGTACGCATGGTCTCCTTGGGTCAAATACATGTTAAGATTCAATCGATGATATATATCAAACCAAGAAGAAAAATGAGATTCCGTGAAATACCCATTTTATATCTTGAAGAGATATTTTCAGCCATATGTAGAACTCCTTCTGTAGTTTTCTGATCAGGGAGAAAAATCATATTGAATATGGTGGTATGCACAACCTCATTGGGTCAAATACATGTTGAGATTCAATCGATGATATCTCTCAAACGAGGAGGCCAAATGAGATTCCACGAAATACCCATTTGATTAATTGAAGATATATTTACAATGAGATATTGTATATCCTCTGAAATGTTGTTTAGAGGTTGAAACACCTCTTTGAATTTGGTTGAGTGTATAGGGCCACAAAGGATGCCAAGGGTTTGTAGAGAAACATGGGTTGTTTTAGAGGCTGTAGAACCTTCGTGGGAAGCAAGGAAACCCTACAAATTTGTTGAAAATGTTGCATACCAATGGATGTAGTGGATCCATGTATGAATTTAGTGAATCCATGTATGGTTCTCCTCATACTGGTGTAGGAAGATCTGAGGGTAAGAACAAATCCATGTAGTGCCTATGGACCAACTTTGATGCTTACAGTGAATGGACCGACAAATGGATTTTGATAGTACCAAAAGGAGGTTGGTGATTGATGCAAATGTTTGAACCCGCAACATGCTTCAAACACTTGTTCCAATGGAGATCGTGCCCACTATGATACCACTGATCCCAATCTTCGGGGATGAGATATGGATGGCTTGAATGTCGAGAGAGGAGGATCTTAAGCGTTACAATCTTGCATGAAAGATAACATGGATAAAAAATAAAAAATAAACATGTAAATGAAGTACTTGGGAGGTGAGGCTCTAAGAGGAAGCTCACCTCTAAAACTAATTACTAGTAAATCACTCAAAGCTAATTAATCTCACAAGGAACAATAGAAAATATGAGAGATGTCGAAATGAGTAACTTGATATTATGAGAAGGCTTGCTAGGCCTTTATATAGAATTACAAAATGGTCCATTGGACAATGTAAAAAAGAGCTCATTAAATGAGACTCTATTATTAGTATAATATATATAACTACTCAGCTAACTAAGTAGTGGAAAATAAAACTCGATACAATAATAGAAAGAGATCATTAAATAAGTCTTTATTATTATAATAATAGATCTAACTATCCACCTAACCAATTAGTGGAAAATAAAACCCAATACAAATGGAGAGGTGGGACTCTTTTTGACCCATATGGACAACCCAATTAATTAATGAGGAGGTGGGAATCTCCTTGATCCACATGGGAAATCTATTAGCTTTGTAGGTTTATGAAATTTGCATTCGAATTTAAACCATATACCCCCTTAAAATTCTGATAATTTGAAGCCAACAAATACTCTAGCTTCACATGCATATTGAGGGATATAACACAAAGGGGTTTTGTTGGGCCCTAACAACTCCCCATAATTTTTTACAAAATTTAAAGGGCCCCCATTAGAATCTTGGTAATTATAATGAGCTACAGAATCAACATTTTCAACTAGTTCCATACCTTGGCTTGCTTTGAGACAAACTTAAGGCATTCACTATAGTATGAGACATTCATTACAAGAGTATATGTCAAAATTTAGAAATGAGCATAGAAATCTCAATTTAAACAAAAACGTTAATTTTTATCAATTGTTTACTTTCGTTTAAATTATGACTATGTGTTCATTATTTTGTTCATTAGCAAGTTTGACTATGTTGAATAATGGGTTCAATACTTCATCAAATAATATATTGGTTGGTTTCTCATTTTCACAAAATCGTTTGGTGATATTAATTAATCAAATTCTTTTTTTATTTTCC
>SNQJ01S0024620.1:36844-65396 GCA_010110895.2 Picea sitchensis | reverse complement strand
ACTTATAGTTAGTTTAAATTCATTTTTTATTTTATTATTCTAGATTTTGTTTTATTCACAATTTTTAGGTTATTAATTTAGGTTTTTTTTTGTTTCACAGGTTTCTATTATGAGATATTTGATACGGATCTGATCATGGATTGATTTTATTATCTAAATACATTCAATATAATTGATCCAAAGATAATATTGAATTGCTGCAAATAAATTTATGAGCAACAACAGATACAATTTGGAAAGGCGTCAAGAATACAAACACGATTTTGCAGTACTGATTGCAGCCAAACCGTGAGGCATCTAAAGAAACGGTGGAAAACCCATCTCCCAAATGGACCCATTTAACTTTCGCTTTGAAATTTTCCCAAAAAAATGCACGATTGGAAAGATATTAGTGTCTCTTTACGAAGCAAATTTTAGGTGGCGAAAATTATTAGTGATGCTCAAACTGTTCATTCATTGTATAAATATATGAGAAAGTTCAGAGCCATAAGAGATCAAAGAATTGGAGAGGAGAACTTTTATCTTTTCTCTTTTGTATATTATTTATTTTGTAAATTTTTCTTATTTTCAAATGGAGTAACTGATGGTTGGAATCTTTGGGAGAATGGACAAGTATTTTCAAAGAAGAATATGGAATTCCAGGTTACTTAATGACTTTTGTCCTGTGAGTAAAATGGTTTTATTTTCATTATAATATATTCATATTCTTTGAATAATTGATTATGCATTGATTTAAATTAGCTTTAGTTTTTTTATCAATACATGGTTAATTGCTATCATTTATGTATTAATTTTTTTATATATTTAAGAGTTTATTATCCCAAAAATTCTTCCAAGACTACAGTATGGGAATGTGATTTTGAAAAAGAATATGGGAAAACAATTCATCTTTGGATTTAGACCTGTGTGATGCTTATTCCATTTCGTTCTTTCATTACTGTTGTATTATGAGAATGTTATTATGGTTGATTTTAGCTTTAGCTTGTCATCATATGGTGTCTTCATACGGTTAAAAGTTATATGTTGTCCATAATTTCTTATTCCATTTTTTATGTGTGATTGATCTATCATTTGATTATTTTTTAATTTATTCTTAATGTTAAATCTTGAATAATATCAATATTCAGATTTGAGTTTTCTCTCATTCTTAAATATTGATCATCCTAAGATCAAAGGATTTTTAATGAGATGTTTTTCTATTGTTATTAATTTACTCCAATATCAAATACTTCTTTGAATGTATTCTGGAAGTGCCAGTAATGTTTTGTTATAGGTTTCCCTTAACAACAGTACAGGTAGGAGCTCATACAACACAGAAAGATAAACTGAGTTGACTGATCAGTTAGAGGTTAGTAGATGCATTCTTTTATTTTATTTAGAGTTGTTAATGAATGAAATCATGATTACATTAATTAGCTTTGATTGTTTTTGTGTCATTGTTTCAAACATATTCATTTAGTATTTATTTCTTTAATATCTTTAAAAAAAAGAAAAAGTGTTGTTCATATTTGATTCAGAAACTTTATCAAACAATAATTTTCGCAAGAATTAATGCAAACCTTGTAAACTATATATAAACTGTTCATAATCATTTGTATATTCACATTCGTAGATAAATATTTGTAATTATCGTGTCGATTGCTAGAATTTTTTCTTTAGTTAGTTTATTTCATTTTGTTATCTTTAGGACCCTAGTTGGCTAACAAAGCCATTAAACCCATCAGTATAGGTCATACCAAACGGCTTGGGTTAATTAGAAAACCCCAGAACGGGTCTATCCTTCTAGTTTACGGTGTGTCACTTACACCCGCCAAAAAATGGCGCTAGAAGGAGGACAGAGGTAAATTTAATGATTAAATGTTTTACCCCTCAGCTTGTCATAATTTGAGATTTATAAACTTTTCTTCTGTGTCATCTTGAAATGCACTAAAAGGCAGGCTAGACTGACAAGCTAGCCTTTTAGGAGTCTTTGTTTTGAATGTATTTAATTCCCCATGGCTCCCCAAATCACTGTGTTAGAACATGCTTTACACTTCTCATTACCTGATATTCCCAACGAGACAGTCTCTCTCCTGTCCAAAATCACCTTTGATGGTAGGGGGGATGTATCTGAAAAATACTGTCTTAACAAGTTTTTGTGTAAATACATCAAGCATGATATTTCTGATTAAAGGTTTTATGCAGATTGTTTGCTTTCACTTTCAGGGGGTGGATTAAAAATTGGTTTGAGTCTTTTCCATCATATCACATTATTGATTGGTTTCAGTTTGTAGATGACTTTTTAGATTCTTTTGAAAAATATAATTACAATCAATTATGTGAAGAATTTCATACTTTACTAATCAATGATAATTCATCTCCAGAAGGCTTTTCAACAATAATCCATCATGTTTTCTATAAATTTAATCTTGATGACATGTCATTTGTACTAAATATCCTCTATGATGCTTGTGTCCCTTTCATCCAGTCACATTCAATCGTGAATGATGAATCGGTTGCAAATCCTATCACTCAATTGCAAGAAGAATTTTGTTCGCAGGATGAGAGGAATCCATCTAAAAATTTTGAACAAGCAAGGGAGGTAGAATCTATTGAAAATGTTCTTACTAACAATCAAATTGGTTTTTCCTCTGAATCATTGTATACTCAGTCCTCGACCATCGTGGAAGAAGATTTGATATTGGGTCAAGATGAACATTCATATTCTTCTAACCCTTTCTCTAATCAGTACTTAAATTATGTTATTGAAGAACACTTAGGTGACGAAAACGATATTAAGCATTCTAACATTCCAATGAAACTGATTAAAGATGTAGATCTGCAATTGGAAGAATAAACTTTAAACCCTCATCTACAAATCATACCTTATCCACAAGAAAGATCAGATGGTTGTTGCGAAAGTTTTGAATTATCTATCATACAGGAAACAAATTTATATGATCATATTATGTTGAAGAATTTATCACCAAAACAGAGTGAAATTTTTAAGGAAAGTAAAGAGAAATGTCTTGAGAATACCATTGTTAAATATTATAGCTCAAGAATTATTTTCATGTGCTCATTTCTGATTCCTTTTACTCTTTATATCCCAATCTCTTCTTAGATTATGGTGGAATTGATACTTTACCCACAGTATCTTACTCTTTTCCATCACAATCAAATATTTTCGATATGCCAAAATTTGGTGAACTTAATTCCAAACATAACATTTATGAAGTTGAATTTGATGCTCTTTCACTTTCGTCACTCTCATGGGAAAATGACATGTTGCAATATGATTTTACACAATTTATTGTTGAAAAAAACAATACACTTATTCTTATGGAAATCAAATATTCTATTCATTATTTGATTAGTTTGAATTTTAATGTTTGTGCTTCACATTTTGAAATAATTAATATGATGTGTTCCCCATTGATATATCCATTTCATCAAATTCATAGTTTGCATCCTAATTTTTATGACGGGATCTTAAAATGGCTTGAAGATTCATATATAAAAAATCTTCATAATAAAGATAAAGTTTTGCTTGCTTTGTTTCTACCTAAATATCTAGGAAGTAAGCATTGCATGATTTTTTTAGATCCTCCATGTGAAGAAATTGATGAACACTTGGAGAATTTTCATGAGGATGGGGCACCTCGACCTTGGTTGATGGTTATGTCAGGTCCCCATAATATTGACAAGTTTTCCAAACTTACACTCTTCCATGCCATTATGACCCATATCACGACCAGATTGTAGAATGGTTGGAGGATTCATATAGCAAGAAGTTTCAAAAGAATGGTAAGGTCATGCTTGTTTTGTTTTTAAAAGAATATATAGGAGGTAAGCATGACATATTTCTTTTGTATCTGCAAATACTACATTATTTTATTCTGATTTTCAACTTTCTATGCTATGCAGGATTGAAGATGTTCTTCTGGCTGGATTGAAAATACGATTTTACTTAGCATTTTGATCTATTTAGTAGTTTGGAGTAGGTTTCCTTTAGTTTTCTTTCTCAATATTTCTTTGTGTAATAATGCAGTTATAAACACAAGTGGGTAGACCAAGAGAACTATAATATGAATGTTGTCAGGGAAGTCCACTTTAAATCATTTTCTCTTTGCTTTTCGTTGAATATTTCTTTTCAAAAACGTAGTATCATCATGAAAATTTTAAATGGAAAGAAAAGAGATAAGTAAATTTGAAATATCAATTCAACACTGACCCAAGGTGCCACGAGTAGGACACCACTCATCTTAATAAGGATTTTTCTATTTTCTTTTAATCTCTTTTATTTTTTATAATAATTCTTAGTCAAAGTAGCATCTCATGCATCACTATCTTAAGAAAAGAACTTGCTCGCACATGATATTTTATATGATTTAGTTATTCCTTTATTTTACAGTTAGATGCTAGTGGATCCAAAAGCTCAAGTTTATCTTTGGCCAAAATCGTTTCCTGAAAAGTTTTCTTTTGCTTTTTTGATTTTGTGTACTTCTGATTTTGAATCCCAATAATAAAATTTGATTTGGTTTGTTGTGTGTTTTTTTTTTTTTTTGATTGCTTTGAATGAATTTTCTTCTTATCTGTCTTTTTGAATCAATATATTCCTGATCAAAGAGCTATTGTCGAAGGAATCATTTATTTTAAGACTTATGTTTTTTAAGCAAATTGAAATAATTCAAAGAGGTTCTGATATTAAGATATAGCTCAAACAATTGATTTTTAAGTCAATTGTCACTTTTATTTTGTCCTCAAATTGTCTTTGTCAGAGTATTACACCAGAGATATGGTTTAAATCTTTGAGAATTACGATGATCTTTAAACTTTTTACGCCGTCAATATTCTTAAGGAATCAGTTTTAAGTGCTTCCCCATTCTCTAGATGATTTCTTAAAGGAAATCTAAAATCTCTAAACCATGATAAAACTTCCAGTTTTGAAAGAAAATAAATAACATTATCAACTATTCACTTGTATTGAAATTAACCTCCAGTATCACCCCTCTCTTTTTGTCATCAATAAATCTGTAATTGTATTATTATTTAAAAGTGGCATAAGAGGGTTGGAAGCACTTAAGTGTGGGAAGTGTGTGTAAACCCGTCGGGGTACTGAACAGGCTCGTTGACAATGAGTAAATGCACACATGATACCAAAATAACTTCGTTGAAGTACTGAACATGTTTGCTGGAAATGAAACAATGTCAGGTCGAGAGGTAGCATGTATATGTTTTTAGATTATCTTTTATGGAAGTATACTTTATGTGGATACAACTATTGGATGGGATTAAAGCATTTGAGTGGGTTAAATGACATCTCGGTCGACGATATGGATGCATGCTGGCAGCAGTGGCTCTGTCAACGGTATTGAAGTTATTTTATAAACATCGTGACTCTTTGATTAAGACATTATTTCAGGTTATAATCCCCTACAAAGAAAATTCTATTGTCTGGTTATAACATTGAGCTTATCCTAATACTATATGGTCTCAGAGTGAATTTATTTAAAGAAGCTTAAATCATTTTTCAAGTCTTATTCTTTTCTTCATGAGATGAAATCTTATCAAATTGGAGATAACTGCTTCACCCAATAAGTCGCCATTTGTTGGGCCCCAACAACTACCCATAATTTTTTACAAAATTTAAAGGGCCCCTATTAGAATCTTGATAATTATAATGAGCTACAGAATGAACCTTTTCAAATAGTTCCATACCTTTGCTTGCTTTGAAACAAACTTAAGACATTCACTATAGTATGAGACATTAATTACAAGAGTATATGTCAAATTTTAGAAATGAGCATAGAAATCTCAATTTAAAGAAAAACATTAATTTTTATCAATTGTTTACTTTCGTTTAAATTATGATTATCTATTCATTATTTTGTTCATTAGCAAGTTTGACTATGTTGAATAATGGGTTCAATAATTAATCAAATAATATATTGGTTGGTTTCTCATTTTCACAAAATCATTTGGTGATATTAATTAATCAAATTCTTTTTTCATTTTGCATCTCATTTCAAAATAAAAATAATAATAATAAAAGAATTGTCTATCATTTGTTTGATTTTGTAAAAAAAACAAAGTTAATACTTTTTCTTCTCCATCAACTTGAAGCTTCTAGAATTTTAAAATCATATTTGAAAGGAAAATATAAACAATGTTTGTTTAGAACTTATAGTTAGCTTAAATTCATTTTTAATTTTATTGTTCTAGATTTTGTTTTATTCACAAATTTAAGGTTATTAATTTAGGTTTCTTTTTGTTTCACGGGTTTCTATTATGAGATATTTGATACGGATTTGATCATGGCTTGATTTTATTATCTGAATACGTTCAAGATGATTGATCCAAAAATAATATTGGATTGTTGCAAATAAATTTATGAGCAACAACACATAAAATTTGGAAAGGTGTCAAGAACATACACACAATTTTTCCGGACTGATTGTAGCCAAACCGTGAGGAATTTGAAGAAACAGTTGAAAACCCATCTCCCAAATGGACTCATTTAACTTTCGCATAGAAATTTTCCCAAACAAATGCACGATTTGAGAGATATCAGTGTCTCTTTACGAAGAAATTTCAGGTGGAGGAAATTATTAGTGACACCTAGACTGTTTATTCATTGTATAAATATATGAGAAAGTTCAGAGCCATAGGAGATCAAAGAATTGGAGAAGAGGATTTTTATCATTTCTCTTTTGTATATTATTTATTTTGTAAACTTTTCTTCTTTTCAAATGGAATAACGGATGGTTGGAATATTTGGGAGAATGGACGAGTATTTTCGAAGAAGAATATGGAATTCCAGGTTGCTTAATGGTTTTTGACCTGTGAGTAAAATGGTTTTATTTTCATTATAATATATTCATATTCTTTGAATAATTGATTATGCATTGATTTAAATTAGCTTTAGTCTTTTTTATCAATACATAGTTAATTGCTATCATTTATCTATTATTTGTTTCTATCTTTAAGAGTTTATTATCCCAAAATTTCTTTTAGGACTACAGTATGGGCATGTGATTTGAGAAAGAATATGGGAAAACAATTCATCTTTGGCTTTAGATCTATGTGATGCTTATTTCATTTCATTTTTTCATTATTGTTGTATTATGAGAATGTTATTATGGTTGATTTTAACTTTAGCTTGTCATCATATGGTGTTTCATACTGTTAAATGTTATATGTTGTCCATAATTTCTTATTCCATTTTTTATGTGTGATTGATCTATCATTTGATTATTTTTGAATTTATTTTTAATGTTAAATGTTGGATAATATCAATATTCATATTTGAGTTTTCTCTCATTCTTAAATATTGATCATCCTAAGATCACAGAATTTTTAATTAGATGTATTTTTGTTGTTATTAATTTACTCCAATATCAAATGCTTCTTTGAATGTATTCTAGAAGTGCTAGTATTGTTCTATTATAGGTTTCTCTTAACAACAATACAGGTAAGAGCTCATACAACACTTAAAAAAAAAAGTGTTGTTCATATTTGATTCCAAAACTTTACCAAACAATTATTTTCACAAGATTTCATGCAAACCTTGTAAACTGTATATAAATTGTTCATAATCATTTGTATATTCACATTCTTAGATAAATATTTGTAATTATTGTGTCGATTGTTATAATTTTTTCTTCGTAGATGCATTATTTTCTTTTATTTAGAGTTGTCTATGAATGAAACGATGAATACATTAATTAGCTTTGACTCTTTTTGTGTCAATGTTTCAATCGTATTCATTTAGCATTTATTTGTTTGGTATCTTTAAAAAAAAAAGTGTTGTTCATATTTGATTCCAAAACTTTACCAAACAATCATTTTCACAAGATTTCATGCAAACCTTGTAAACTGTATATAAATTGTTCATAATCATTTGTATATTCACATTCTTAGATAAATATTTGTAATTATTGTGTCGATTGTTATAATTTTTTCTTCAGTTAGTTTATTTCATTTTGTTACCTTTAGGACCCTAGTTGGCTAACATAGCCATTAAACCCGTTAGGATAGGTCATACCAAATGACTTGGGTTAATTAGACAACCCTAGATCGAGTCTATCCTTCCAGTTGACGGTGTGTCACTTACGCCCGTCAACATGTTTATAATTCATTGTTGCATACAATTTACACCCAAGAGAAGATGTTGCATCCATCAGAAGAGCAAAGGCTACACCGATAACAAAGAACTCACATAACATTGGTTACACTAGACAACAATGGTTGATGGTTGGTATATTGAAGACTTTATAGCTACAAGAAGATAAATCTCTTTGTGAGAAAATAGGTAATTCCATTAAAGGATCCGTGTTGGTGAAGTCAATGGACTATAAGTCCCTCGTTTATGGATGGATTTTAGAGGATAGCCAAAGTTTTTTCAAAGATACACAACACCACAACAGTCCAATGCCTACAACAAATGGAGGAAGAGGTTTAGGTAAAGAGACAAAACACCAAAATCTCCATGATAGATGCAAAGCTAACTAACATTATGCCAAACATAGAGTTTTTAAGAATTCAACTCCCCCTCACATTTAACGTCTATTGAAAAGAAATTGAGATTGGGCTCATGGGTGAAAAAGCGGAGTTCAACAACAATGTTCTAAGTGACATCTATAATGAGTTAAAAGAGCTCAATAACAGCTTTCATTTTCTTTTATAAGCCATTGAAGCTTTGTAAAATAAAGAGAAACATGACACTTAAAGTGAAGGAAACCCTTCCAAACCTTTTTTTTGAGATGATGTGGAGAATTTGGCTATGTAGATTTTGGGCTCCATCGAAACTCTCTCTCTATGTATGTTTTTATGCTATGTTTTTTTAGCTTAAACATTTACACTAGGCAATGTCATATTTAATTTGTTAGCAATAGAATTGTTAAGAAATTATGTTGTGGATAGTTTTTAATTATGAAAGCAACCTAAAATTAGAGCTGAACACATTGAATCGTAGGGTCTGTCACCTGAAATCATGTCAACCAAGTGTACTAGGAGCTCTTTTAACGGTAATATAAACAGTTTGCCAAGGGTAGAGAAATAATTAAACAGTGTGGAACAGCATATATATATATATATATATATATATATATATATATATATAATCATTGTAATGTTTGACTTGAACCCAAAAGATCGTTGTGCAGTTAAATATCATGTGCTTTTTATAATGAAAAAACGACTTTCACTAATTTCTAAGCGAAGATGAAAGTGCTCGACTCTGCCACGTCTTATCTTTATGACCACTAATTTGAAAGCGAAGATGGTCACATAAACAATTTATTTTTATAGAGTTGAATGGCCGGTGGTTTTTCTCTTAATTTGCATTTTGCTTATAATGTTAATTAGTGTGACATCGGCAGTTCTGGATACAGTTAATGGCAGGAGGATGACAGTTTTTTGTTGTTTCAATAAATTTTTGTTTTAGTTTGTTTAAATATTTTTTTTTGTTTGTAAGTTTGTTTGTAACTTGCTGGATTAGTTATTATTAGGATGCATTTAATTTGGGTTACAATTTTTAATTGGTTGGATTTTTTATGTTTTTTTTATTTAAACTTAGGTTATCATGCAAAATAAGATCCATCGAAACCAATTACACTAATAGGATTTGAGTGGAAAGAAATATTCAATCTGCCACACTAACATGATGTGTTAAAAGAAATATTACACATTGTAAGTTGGGGAGTTGAACTTTAAATTTTATAGAACTTCATTTTCACAACACTTGTCAATTGAACTGCCCCGGAGGTTTTAGATGTTATTTTTATTGTGTGTTTGAGTTTTTCTTTTCTTATATAAATAATAAATTTGAAGCGAGGTGATTCATCGTTAAAAAACTTGATGAATCAATACAATTTGTTTTTTTTAAATGTTATTTTTTTAGTATGAAATTTTTAAATTTATAAATTTGAAAAGATCAACTCATCACAAAAACACCGACAAAATCTAATCCGGATGAGAATAAAATCCACACTGTCCTAGTCTCATACAGGCCATTCGAATCGGGACCTTCTACATAACTGGAAAGCTGGAACTGATCGAATACACGATCTCTAGCCCACTCGCTTGTCTGTAAATCGTTGGCGAGGTTTCCTTGATTATCGAAACTATTTTATATTTTATTTGAACTAAAAAATGAGCATAACTTCTTGGTTGCATTCAGAATTTCTTTCTTGTAACAATGTCATAAACAAGTTTCATGTCAAAAGTCTATGGAGTTCCACTGATCCCTTTCTATCACCCCAAACGCAACAACTTGAAGATCCCCCTACCCATCATGCCTCCAAATGCAACTTCGTCTCTAGCTGCAACTCTGAAACCCCAGCCTGTCACCGCGCCCTTTCGCATCCTCCTTCAATGGCGACAGTCTGCGAGTCCAGTCATCCAAATTATGTTCAGGCTTGGAATAGATTGCCAAGATCCATCCCGTCTGACAAAAGGAATCGCAAAATGAGAGAAAGACAGCCGCGTAAAGACATGAATGCGCTCTTTGCAATGCTCAGATATCTGCTCCCAAAGGAAAATCTTCCGGTATGTTTTTCTTTTGACTAGGGTTTCGTGCATTAGAGACATTAACCGTACTAGGGTTTTATTTATGGAAATTCGATCTAGTGCCGTGCAGGGAAAACGTGCCGTATCGGACCAAGTACAGGAAGCTGTGAATTACGTTCGCCATCTACAGCCAAAAGTCGAAGATCTTTCAACAGAAAGAGAGAAAATGAAGGCCAACTCTGATAAACATGCAGAAGTTTCGTTCGAGGGTCTGAGATTGTCCTGCAACGAGAAAGTTTGCATTAGAGCTCCGCCGACTGAAGAATCGGATCGGGAACTCCCTATAGTGAAGATAAAATCCAGGGGTTCGACTGTTCAGGTCTGGACGAACACGTTTCAACATCAGATTGTGTACTCTGATCTTCTAATCGCGTTAGAAGAAGGTGGGATTGAAGTTTTTTGTGCTGCTTCTTCTGCCATTAACAACAAAGTCTATCATACCATACATACTAAGGTAACACCCTATGCTAGTCAGTGGCAAAACTCTTCTTCTCTGTCTTCTCTACCAGAATATAAACACATCTTTCGCGATATTTTATAATATTGCAGGTATCTGATCTTGGAACTTTTAAAATCGACACCCTCGAACAGAAACTTTGGCATTTGNATGTTCAGGCTTGGAATAGATTGCCAAGATCCATCCCGTCTGACAAAAGGAATCGCAAAATGAGAGAAAGACAGCCGCGTAAAGACATGAATGCGCTCTTTGCAATGCTCAGATATCTGCTCCCAAAGGAAAATCTTCCGGTATGTTTTTCTTTTGACTAGGGTTTCGTGCATTAGAGACATTAACCGTACTAGGGTTTTATTTATGGAAATTCGATCTAGTGCCGTGCAGGGAAAACGTGCCGTATCGGACCAAGTACAGGAAGCTGTGAATTACGTTCGCCATCTACAGCCAAAAGTCGAAGATCTTTCAACAGAAAGAGAGAAAATGAAGGCCAACTCTGATAAACATGCAGAAGTTTCGTTCGAGGGTCTGAGATTGTCCTGCAACGAGAAAGTTTGCATTAGAGCTCCGCCGACTGAAGAATCGGATCGGGAACTCCCTATAGTGAAGATAAAATCCAGGGGTTCGACTGTTCAGGTCTGGACGAACACGTTTCAACATCAGATTGTGTACTCTGATCTTCTAATCGCGTTAGAAGAAGGTGGGATTGAAGTTTTTTGTGCTGCTTCTTCTGCCATTAACAACAAAGTCTATCATACCATACATACTAAGGTAACACCCTATGCTAGTCAGTGGCAAAACTCTTCTTCTCTGTCTTCTCTACCAGAATATAAACACATCTTTCGCGATATTTTATAATATTGCAGGTATCTGATCTTGGAACTTTTAAAATCGACACCCTCGAACAGAAACTTTGGCATTTGGCAAGGATTAACCAGACAAAAGATCAGGATTTACAGACCGTTGAAGCTGCTCGAGCCTAATGTTTTCTTCTGCATACGTGAATTTTATTTTAAGGCCTGGCAAGCTTATATTATCAATCTATCATGTATCATAAACTGACTAAGGTTTGTTAGATGTCTTTGGCCGGTAAACTAAATAACAGATTTCCTAAAAATGCATATCGAGGGAAAATGGCCTCAAAGCCTCTTGGTGGGTAGCAATAGAAATAGCAATAAACTAAATAACAGATTTCCAAAAAATGCATATCGAGGGCAAATGGCCTCAAAGCCTCTTGGTGGGTAGCAATAGAAATAATTCTTATCCTATAAAACTTGTTATAGTTTTTATAGTTTAAATGTTTTATGTTTTGGTTATTTTTTGGTGATATTTTTTTATCATATTTACTTAAAAAGTTGTGATACTATTAAAAGTGTTATAGTTTTTATAGTTTAAATGTTTTATGTTTTGGTTATTTTTTGGTGATATTTTTTTATCATATTTACTTAAAAAGTTGTGAGAAAATATTGGATTTGTATATTTGAGTAATTAATTTTGTATAATAGAAATGTCCAATAGCAGATTTATCAGTACAGTGAATAGATTTCTGCATTCAAAAATGCAATTTAAATTACATAAAATTATAATTTCATGCAAATTAAAGTGATCTAATTCCCACCAAATAAACCAAAACATAGAACAACTAGACTATGCCCAAAAAAAACATATATAAAAATGATTATGTAAGCTATTATGATTATGTAGGATATTATGACTATTGATAGACGATGCAAAAAAACATATGTAAGGTATTATGACTATTGAGAAGAGTTTTTTTCAACACAAATCCGATGGGGTTTAGATATCCGATGGCACCAGCATTGAGCTTTATTTGTTCAAGAGTTGAATATAGGTCATGTACGAATTCAAGGTCTTGAAGACGAGATGGTCTGGGCTTATCAAAAATTTTCTGGACGCTATATGGTCAAACTTGGCTACCAAGCCCTGTTCTTAGTTAAAGATACTGTGGATAGGTGGTGGCACAAAAAAATCTGGAAGATACATAGCCGGCCACAATGTATTCTATATTTTTTTGGGTTGGTTCTCCTTGGTTTTGTCTTGACCTGGTACAGGATGCAACGGATAGGAAAACAGGGACCGGGCTACTGTGTAATGTGCAAAAATGCTGAGGAAAGCAATCTTCAATTATTTAGAACCTGTCCATATACTTGCCAGTACGTTCTGATATTAGCTTGCAGTTAGGCTTGGCCTACTTTTGGTCAAAGAATCGGTGGTTGATTGCTTTCACGAGTTCTCGTTTGCTTCTTCTCTGAAGCTGTTTAGTCTTGTGCCAATTGTGGTGTCATGGGGTTTGTGGAGGGCCAGGAATGTGAGCTTGTTAGAAAATCAGATTTGGCCACCCTTCAAAGTTTTCCGTGAATCTTTGCCATTTCTGTCTTCCTTCAAAGTGAACTCTCATGAAAACCTGGTTCCTGATTTTGGTGTTGTGGAAATTAATAAACTCATCTATTGGGATATTTAAATGGAGCATGTCAAGGTTAACACTACCAAATATGTGGGGTTTGGTTTCATTGTCTATATTTTTAGGATACTCATTACTCATTTTGTTATTGGGGAACATGGTGCTGAGCAATGTCAGGTACTCTTTGCTCTTCTACAATGTGTTGGGAGATTTAATATACAATCTTTATAAGTTCTTGGGGATTCCAAATTAATCACAGATTGGATGCTGACCAAAGTTCATTGATAATATGGAGTTGATAAACATTGGATTGAACTTAAAAACTGTGGCCTCAGCCACCCAGTCCACCATTGGATTCAACTTAAAAACTGTGGCCTCAACCTCCCAGTCCACCACGTTTAGACATATTTTCAAGGAACATAATGATAAGGCAAATACTTCAAAAAGAAGCTATCAAGATGGAATCCTATCTTGTATTTCTGGACGGGTGGGGAGCTGATCTCCCACAAGGAACACACTTTATATGCTACTTAATCTATTTGTATGTAATATGGTTTTAGTTCTATTTTTATGTAGGATTAAGACATTGTATAATTCTAAAGATTGTAACTTTCTACCTTTGGAATAAAAGTAATTTTTTTTGGAAAATATATTTGTATGTAATATGGTTTTAGTTCTATTTTTATGTAGGATTAAGACATTGTATAATTCTAAAGATTGTAACTTTTTACTTTTGGAATAAAAGTAATTTTTTTTGGAAAATATAGAAAGATACATATATATATACTTCAAATGTTACAATAGAGCATCAACCCATATTGGATTGGATTTAAGACTTCCAATTATTTCTCAAGCTCAAACTCTTAGTGTTAGTTATGGAACAAATAGTAAGTACTCTTAGTGTTAGTTATGGATCAAATAGTAAGTTATCTAACCCTGTGTATTTATTTACATATTACTTTTAATATTCCTTTTCAATGAAGAAATGAATTATCTATTATATAGGTAGCATATCCCTACATATTCATATTATCCAGTTTATTTTTTTATTAAATCTTTTATCTTTCAAAATAATATAAATAATGTTGAATTAAATCTTTTCTCCTTCAAAATAATATAAATAATGTTGAATTACAATGTGTTTAGTTCATGTAGAATAAATTGAGTCATTTGTGAATTTTATTGAGTTTTGGTTTTCAACCAAATAAAATAAGTTTCAGTATTTTCTATTGCTTCATAAAATAATAATGCTTAATGTTTTATATTTAATGTTAGAAGAAATAACTAACTACTTCCTTTATTCTAAAACAAAATGTTGGATCTTATGTTGTATGTGATGAGTGCATGATTCCTGTCTTCATTTTCCTTTTCTTTACATTATTTTTATCATTATTATAATCATTCTTTTTCTTTACATCATTTTCACCATTATTATGAACCATTTACTAACTAAAGATTTCTTCAAGTACTCATATTATTATTATGAACCATTTACTAACTAAAAATTTCTTCAAGTACTCATTTATTCATAGTTGGTATTTTATTGAATTTTGATAAGGCATTAATCGATTTTTATATTCTTTGTACCTTACATGTAGAGTTAAAAAAAATGTTATAGATTATGCTACATTGTTGCGAATCCATATTCCAATACATAGGTTTCTATTGATATGGAAACTATTCCGAATCATTGGGTTCTTAAATCTTTGATACAGATCTATACATTTTAGCAATAACGCCCATTCCCCATGTGTTTAATTGCTATAACGTTCATTGCCTCCATGCGTTGAATTGCGACAAATGCATTGCCATAGAACCGTGACTCCATCTCGTTGCTATGGAATCCATATATATTGAGATGAACAATTTTAATGCCTGATCTTGTTTTGGAATAACATTTATTTTTGTTGTGTTAGTTGAAAGATATTGGAAACTAATTTTCTAAATATTCTATCGTGGACACTACACATGAGCTTAATAAAATAAATCATTGATTACTTTTGATAATCTAATATACTCTATTTTTATCTAAAGTAGAGATAGTTTGAGTGTTGTGTTAACTTCTTTCTGCCTCTTTTTGAAGAATAAGGCCCCACTCTAAGGAGATAGGTTCTGTATTCTTTGTTACTATTTTTGGTTTCACTTTTGTTCATAAGTGTACATTTATACACTTGTTGTAAATATTTTGCATGTGTATATATATATATATATGATATTATTTAATAAAGATTGTGTGTTGTTGTAGAACTTTTAGTGTATTAAGATAATGATCAATGATTTCCATTTCAATAGTTTTCAATTGACATAATTTCTAATATCATAGTTTCATAATAGTTTAGTATAATTTGAATTTACTATTTTCATATGCTTATAATTAGAGTTTTTTATCTTATATTTCAATGCTCTGTTTTTCATAACTAGAAATTGGATTTTTTTGTTTAGAGTAGAACAACATGAAGTTGTTTAGTATTTAATTAATTTCATGTAACTTGCATATATCTTGCATAATGCTTCACAAACAAAGAGACCCTAATTGATAATTAAATGCATTATTTAGCCAAGATACTCTATTCAAAATTAGTATTTAGGTAACTTGTAATTTTTGGCATCGTTGTTGGGGAAGCATTTAAAGCTTTAAGAAGGTATTTTACACTAAAATAGATAACACGTGGTATGGAGATTTGCACTATAGAAATAGTTGACATGTCTCTCTGGAATATCTCATACAAAGTGTTTTGCATGTAGAAGCATATAGGTGGATGAATAGGACTCAAATCCATGAGCATAAGCACATGGTGCAGTAAGAGCCACATCTAGTATGAACTTGTTTGTAGGTAGATCCCTACATGTAGAAATTTTAGGAACAAGATCCCATACTTGTACCGGTCATATGATGAATTCCACTCTTGAGTCTATAACATAAATTACTTCTACAACATAGGTAATAGTTATTCCTCCCACAAAAGGAATTGTTTACATAGAAGCGTTGATTAACGGACAACCTAATTCTAATTTAGATTCTCAACATAATCTAGTTCATGAACTAGCATACTTGAAAGGATCAATTTCCTCTCAAGAATTAAGAGCATTAGGGGAGCCACCTCTTATATATCCTCTACTAATCATCATGGAAGATGAAGAAGAAGCTAGTTCTAATGAGGGTGATATACATTTGAGTTTCCAATCACAAACCCTCGAGAATATGCACCCATGAAGAATATTTATCCGACGTCTCTACCTAATTTTAATGGCCTATCCAGTGAAGACTCAGATACCTTCATTTTTGCATTCGAAGTCCTTTGTAAGAGTTGTTACTATATTGCAAATGCTCAAATGTTAAAAGTATTTCCCACCACATTAAATAATGAAGCACTGCATTGGTTGATGGGAGTTGGAAAGCATAACATTTATACATGGGATGACATGAAACAAGCATTCCTAAACAAATACCAATATTACTTCAAAGTAAGAGATGTTCTTGAATAAATATTTATGATTACTCAGAAGGAGGATGAGAGGTTGGAGGATTACATGGAAATTTTTCAATACAATTTGCAAAGGTCTCAACAAAGAAAATTAGATAAGTATATGTTGCACACTATCTTGATCATAGGTATAAAAAATGAATGTCTCAACCATTTGAATTAGATGGGAGGAGTGGAAATTTTTCATATCGATTATGATCAAATATGTGAGTTGTGAAAAAGATACTCATGACGGACATCAAATCATGGAAAAGGTGCTAGATATGTTACTATCATAATTAGCAAATCATCCAGAGGAGGATCCACTCATGCTAAAATCGGTAATTTTTTGGAATAATTCAAAATTTATATTCTTTCATATTTAATCTCACAATTTGACACACTGCATGCTATGAAGAAGTAGGAAGAATTTGAGTGATCATTATGCATATTTTTTTCTCAACTTATGTAGAGAGAAGCATCCATGCTATGAAGAAGTAGGAAGAATTTGAGTGATCATTATCCATATTTTTTCTCAACTTATGTAGAGAGAAGCATCCATTGAGGGAGTTCCCATTAAATAATGTTGAACTCTGTAACATTTATGAGTAGAATCACACCACCAATAATTTCCCCTATTTTCTTGAATTAAAGATTTTGTATCAAGGAAATAATGAAAATATTAAAAATATGTGTTTCGTGACACAAAAGTGACCATGGCCACCATGATTGATAAGTATGGTTCAAAATCCTTCTCAATATTATAATTCTTTTTTGATTAACCAACAAATGAAATATCCCTCTCAATCTTGGTATCCTTACATGCATTGGACACAATATCCACCCCAACCAACCCAACGTTATCACTGGCCACAAGGATGGTAAGGCTCTTCTTTTGGGACCTAGAAACAACANTTTTTGATTAACCAACAAATGAAATATCCCTCTCAATCTTGGTATCCTTACATGCATTGGACACAATATCCACCCCAACCAACCCAACGTTATCACTGGCCACAAGGATGGTAAGGCTCTTCTTTTGGGACCTAGAAACAACAAGTTGCTCCACAATTTCCTCAACAATAATTACAATTGTCTCAACAGTGGTAGCAATTATAGATTCCTTCTAGAAATCCACCACCAAGAGAACAACTACCTACACAACCCACAACAAATCCAAATAATAAAACAACTCAATCCACTTACACATTATGTTTTCTAGTTTCCTTTATTGCTCTATTCCCCCTATAGATTGTCAAGAAGTCCAATTAATATCAGGGAGAATTCTTAGTAATCAAACTTCTCCAATTATCTCATAGGATGGAGAGGATGAATTTGCAAGCCAAGAAGGAAACCAACCGGCATAAAATAAATCCAATAACCATTCTCCAAATACTCCACAACTTCTTTTAGAAGTTCAAAACAACCACAACATATGGTTGTGTACCTTCATCCCTATCCATAGAGGTTAAGCATTGGAAAACCCCTTGTCCAACCTGAATTTGAATTCCTTGGGGAGTTGAAGGATGTATGTTTCAATATCTCATTATTCCAAGCCATTCAATATGTACCCATTTACACCAAAGTTGTTCAAGAGTTGTGCTTCAAGAAACCTGGTAGAAATATGAAGGTTCCTCAAATTGTTCATCTTATCGATCAACTCACATATCTAATGCTTGGAAAGGTTTTTACTAACAAGTATACATATCTTGGTATCCTTATTTTTATGTTTACATTAACAATATATATATCTCGAACATCTCAATCAATTTAGGGGCTTCGATAAATATCATGATGAAGTATACCATGGAAAAACTTAAACTATCCAATTTACATAAAACTCCCATAGTTCTCGAAATGGATGACTGGTCCATTTTCAAACCTTGAGGTATCCAAGATGATGTAGTAACATTTTTAAATTCTCGGGAATATCAAATATATTTTATGGTTCTGCAACCAAAATCCAATCATAGGGTTTATTCCATGATCTTAGTAAGGCCATGGATAGCTATTGTTTATGTGTATATTGGTTGTCAATTTAGAGACACGACTATCTCTCATGAGAATTCCACAAATAATATCACCTTATATCCTCTTTCCAAGAAACTTTCTAACCAATAAATGCCTATGTGGGCCAGATATGGGGATAATGATGATGAAAATGTCCAACAATTGCTCATGGTTGATTTAACCTTCTCATTTAAAGAGAATACTGAAGATGATATCATCTATGATTTCCTCACTAATCCTTATCAATCTGACAATCATATTATACAAATTTTAGAAGAACAATGTTCAATCTCTTCCATCAACTCATGATTTCAATCCATGCCTACTTATCATTATACAATATCTGGAAAAAAAAACATACCAATAGAAACCTGTCCTCAAAAAACACTTGAGATTAATGATAGAATAGAAAATGCACAAAAACAATTGTTGAGTGAGTTGTAAGAACATTATGTTGATGCATTTGCATGGGAATAAATAAATATCAATGGAATTCATCTCGATCTTTGCACTCACCATGTTTATATTAGGGACCACTTCAAACCTATTCAACATCCCCAATGTCGAATGAACCCTGCATTATAAGAGATAGTGAAGGTGATCTGCAAAAATTATTAAACACAAAGTTTATCTATCCCATTTTGTATATCCAGTGGGTTTAACCCTTGTGATTTTTCCTAAGAAAAATGGTAAATGGAGAGTTTTCCTAGATTAGAGAGAATTGAACAAAGCCACTTCCAAAGTCCACTTTCCTCTATTCTTGATTGATCAATTCCTTTACACATTAGTATGGAATACACACTCAACTTTCCTCGATGGATTCAATGGATACAATCAAATCCAACTTTCTCCCAAGAATCAAAATAAAACTACCTTTACCTTCCCATGGATAACTTTTCCTATTGAGTTCTACCCTTTAGCCTTTGTAATGCACCTACTACATTCCAGTGATATATTCTTGGTAGCTTTTCTAATTTGATTCATGATTGTGTAGAAGTTTACGTGGATGAATTTACAGTTTTTTGTAACACATTTGATGAATCTTTGATGAATGTAGAGAAGGTTCTTAGACAGTGTAAAGAAACTAATTTGTCTCTCATTCATGAGAAATTTCACATCCTATTAAATAAAGGGATATTTCTTGGCCACCGTGTTTCTCTTACTATAATAAGGTGGATCCTTGATCCAGGTGGATCTTTGATAGAGAAAAATTGAATTTCTCAAATTCTAATGAAAATGTACTCATGTTGAAGAGCTTGATGAGATCTTTCCAATGAAACAAGATCAAACAAGTGTCGTATGAGAAATTTATCATGTTCTAAATTTTTTCTCAAAGAGACAAAAATATCGATAGAGGTGACACGTGGCATCATCATAGGATGACACATGGAAGTACGGTCGTGACACATGGAAGTATGGTCATGACACATGGCAGGATAGATGTGAAACATGGTAGTATGGAACTTACAGATGCTGACATGGAACATTGACTGGGTTGTAAATATCCTAGTGTGGCATGTTGAATGGATCGTATGGATGTTAACGTGGCATGATAACTGGGTTGTACATATGTTGATGTGGCATGCTGACTGGATCGTATGGATGTTGACGTGGCATTCTGACTAGGTTGTATGGATGGTTACATGGTAGGATGATTGGGCGTACAATAGGATGACTTGGAACGAAAGGTGGCAATATGATAATATGACAAGGTAGGACAAGTGGTGGTATGACATGTTGACGTCGCACTGACAAGTAGCAATGATGTGGCATTGATGTGGAAATGACATATGTGGTCACTAGGTAGTGGTGTGGCTACCACGTTGGCCAATCAAATGCCAGTATGTGGCAGTCTGATTTTACACAAAAGGGCCTTATCCACTTCAGAATAGTCGATAGGTGGTTCGAACCCCCAACCTTATAGCAACAAAGAAATGGCTTTACCAACAGACCACATATAGGACTTATTATGGATGGTCACGAATATTATATTTAAAGTGGGTTTGTTGTAACAATAAGCCAAAGGGGGAGGTTTGTGGGCTTGAACCTATGACCTTCGCTCCCATAATCATTTCTTTAACCAAATCAACCAACCATTTACCATTGTGCCAAGTGGTTATTCCTTGTTATGTCATGGAAACATATTAGTTTTGTAATTCAAATGTTTGGATAGCCCATAATATCCAATCGGCCAAGGATTAGACCCATTGGCCTATTGTATTATAACCAAATGCTTCAACACTAGGCCATAGGCACATATTTTTAATGATTTTGTTGTAATATTGTTTTACGTAGAAGTATTTCCTGCATACACTTTTGAAGAAGTGGGTTTTCTAAGCTAATTTTGGTAAAACTAGGAGTGGGGAGAGGTTTTTATAAGCTAGTAAAACATTTGAAGTAGATCAATGGCTTGTTAATGAAAGGTTTTTGTTGAGTATTCATTATTATATAGGTGTGTTTCCTATATAATTGAAGGATCGATCATTTGCGTGACTTTTTTACTATAGGAAGAGAAGGGAAAGTTGTTCCCAATCATGTTGCAGTCTTCTTGAAGAAGCCAAAGACAGACTTTATGGTAGGTTTTATTCAGACCCCCTCCCTCACCCGAGGTCCACACGACCTCCCGGTCTAGGATTGTTCAAAACTATGGAGTCGAAGTGGCTCTCGAGCCCCTGTTGATCCCTCAAAATGATTATTACAATTCCACTACTTCCTTCCCACGAGAAAATTCTCTTTTCGAGGCCAAATGCCCCAGCGGAGCCTTCCACGTGACCCTGGTCAAAATCGTGGGCTAAAAGTCAACAAGAGGGAATATTTCAGGGTGTTATCTCTTCTTTTTCATCCAAACACTCATATGAACTTGGGTTGTGACCAAGAACTAACCAATCGACGCTTATTCGGTGCTTCAGAGATCTAGGCTCTGGATATTCTACCTCCACTACACCTCCACTCCTTTGAAGTCACAGACCTGTGAACCTACGAACGAACATGGGAATCAATGTTTCTTAGCTTGCATTGATATCAATAGTCAAAACACTCTCTGGGATTCGAGATTCATATACTCCCAATACTCAACTACCGTTGCTCCTCAAACACGTGAACTCCAAACTTCTGGAGTACTCATAGATCGAATGGTCCATAACTCCTAGCCAATTGACGATGAGGATTGACTCCGGTAAAATAGGCTTCAACAAGTTTGATTGTTCCAACAACTTATGCTCGCAAAGTTACAAACTCTGAATCCAATCAGAAGACTATCCTCTCTCCACAGATTGACGACCCTTACCAACTCTATTTTTAACACCCCAAATCTCCAATCCCCTGGAGTTTTGGTTCTCCGGACCTCTATATCTAGCGCCACACATCTTGTCTTAAGGATGGTCAAGATGAGATCATGCCTTCGGTCCTTAGAGATATTTCACCTCACTGCATTCTACTTCCTCCAAACCCTGAACTTACAAAGCAACAAATCTGCACTCCACGTGTCCTCCTTCGGATCTACGGGTAGGAAGCGTTTCGGCATTTGGGACTTCTGGGAAACTTCTACCCAAGAAATCTTCTTCACAAAATCCTCTGGAGTACTACACCTTAAAATCCCTCGGTCAACCGCCACGTGTTCCCCTCAAATGGACGATCGAGATTAACTCCGGCCCTCAGGACTTTGGGAGCTCTAGACTCCAGGGAACTTCCTCCTTTGTTCCTCTGGAGAGCCAGACTTCCGAACCCTGCCTTATCTGTTGACACGTGTATTCTATGCCAACGACTATGATGTGCTCTGGCCTTTGGAGATTAAGGAACTTCCATACCTTAACAACTCTCACCCAAGTTCCTCTGGAACTTCAAGTCTCCGGACTTCATGATCTAACGCCACGTGTCCTTACGTCTTGATGGCTAGGATTGGATCTGGTCCTTCGGAGGTTCGGGACTTCCTCTCCTCTGCGCAACAATGGTCTAGGTCTTCCATACTGCTGATATCTCGAACCAACCTAAATCATTGACACATTCTCTTCGCAAATGAGAGGGCCCAATTTAATTCGGGCTTCAGGAGTTCTAACTCCTCTACACATAAAAATGGTCGGACTTACGAAGTACGAAGGACCTACACGGTTAAACCCTGTGAAAGTTACCTTGATCTAACAGTCCTTGTATCTTTCTCATAGATTCGACGGTCGATATTTATCCTTCTCCCCTGCGCTCTCCTCTTTCTACTAGGCTGGATTTTGGAAGTCCATATATGTTCTTGCAGTCGATCTAACGGTTGTTGTAGCTCGCCCTCCTATATGCTACGCTTTCCTTATGAATAATTTTTTTCTCAAATTTTTTCCAAAAGCTTGGCCTTTGATCTTCTCTTCGGAAAGACTAAGTCCTTGGCCTACACTATACCTCCTAAGATTTCAAACTCTTCTGAGGTTTTTGAAGGGACTTGGACCTCTTCTCCTTCACCAAATTTTTCTTCCCTCCTAGCAGCGCAACGTTTGTTCTCCTGAACTCTATAATCCAAATTTATTTTGGTCTCTAACACACTTCTCATTCCTTCCTTCATAGACTTGACCAACACTTGGTCGGGTGTTTCTTCTATGCACTCCCTGCACCAGACTCTCTGTAGACTTGAACTATCTCTCATGACCTTGAAATTACTTAGACTCCCAATGGATTATGCCTTTTGTTCCTTCAACGATTTCTTGTCTTCTCGTGGCACTTCTTCGCTCGTCCTCCTGAGCTTATGGACCTTTATAATGGTCCTCAGTGAGCTCCTTGCACTGGCTTTACCCTTGAGGATTTCTCAACACTTGACTAAGTGTTCACCCAATGCATGCCTTGCATGGGTCTTTTGTGCACACTTGCACTACTTCTTCTCTGATATCGAAACAAATTGGACTTCAAAGGGTTCAATCTCTTTGTTTCTTCCTCTTCCTAACAAATGAATCTAAAAATATTTTTCCCTCACACTTATTGCGTGGCTCCTCAGAGTGTTCAACAACTATGATATGTCTTCCCTTCTGAGTTTTAAACTTGTTCTAGTGTGCCCACCTAGCACACTCTTCTCTAAACTCGAAAAAAAAGTTCAAGTGCACTCCTTGCACTGGCTTCATAGAGTTTTCAATAACTCTGTTGTTCACTCCTTGCGCAAGCCTGAGAGCCCAGAACACTCAGAAAACTATAGATAGATAATTCCTATCTAATTCCTACAAATGAAACATTCATACATCCATGGAATTCATAGTGAAGCACAGTAAACACATTCAGAAGAAAAAATCCATATAAAACACATAGAAACCTCATGGGAAGGAAAAACTGCTATTTTCTATTAATATATGAATGCTAATTACAATGTGTACAAGGTTGGACTGCAACGGAATCTCAGTTTTGTCTCTTGTCTCCTCTCTTGAGCTCTCTAATGCTATCTCTACAACTACCTAAGACTGACTAATTTTTGATGCAATGATATTTTACAAAGGAGGGTCTTCTCGCACCTTCCTCCATCTACCTCATTAAATTACAATCAATTACATTCAATGGCCATCTAGTCCAAATCGGATCTAGATCTACCCAACTGTCAACTTTTTAAGGTGACATTACACATGGCCTGCTCAAAGGTAGTGTCTCGAATTTCTTGGAGCCTTACAAAATTAAATTACATTTAATTTGTATGAAAAAAATTAATTTAGATTCAAATTGAGAAGGTTGGCGCCTCTCTTCTCTTGGAAATCATTCCTTCTAGTGCATTGATGCATTGTCTTGTTGATAAGATGGCACATTTGCTGAGGTGGAGTGATGCTCCTGCATCATACTTCCACACTGAAAAAATCATGAGATCCTACTCATGGCTCCCCCGCTGTTGTTGTTGATATCTTCAAGGGTCCCAAATCTCATTTTGGATTTTTCCATCTACTCCTCTTCCTTTCTATTATTTCTATTGTTCTCATGTTGTCACTACAGGATCTCCTCTAATTAGATTTCTCTCTTTGTTGGTTGCCTCTTGCGCTACTCTCATCATCAATTTCCTTATCACCTCTATCCCTATGTCCAACTGGTCTACTGGATGGCTCCCTCTTTGCAGTATTCTCCACTGCTCCATATTCTCCTTTTCCTCATACACATCAAAGGGAGATTGTCCTGATATCCCACGTTGATTTTACCTCCTGTGGTACTGGCTCACCACTCCACTACAGGTTTAAGTCCTGCAGACACATTACCAAGCTACTGCTCAGTTATCTCCTCTTGTAGTTTAACTTTTTTTAGCTCCTTTGTCTCTCCTCGTGTTGGTACAAGTCCAGTTTCTTCCAGCTACTCCTCGGGCTGGAATTCTTATTCATCTTGCATGACTACATTCCTTGGGTAGACTTCTTTTGTTTCTGGATTGTCCAACTAATCCTCCAACATCTTCAATTTTGTCTCCCATTGAGTGAGAAGCTGATCTGAATGCCCCTCTACTTCTCTCATCTCCACTTGGGAAGATGTCAATGTTTGCACCATGACAGACTTTGTTGGATGTCTCTCCTCTCTTGCACCTTCAACACTTGCACTGGCCTCAACTTGGCTGCTTGGCAGGAATATTCTAATTCCTCCAATTATCACAACACATTTATGATCTTCCTCCTTTGTCAGTGTCCTTAGATGATCCGAACTCACTTTCGAGTTATTGATACTTTCACACAGTCTCATCTCCTTTTCCTTTAACATCTGGCAAGATGAAATTTCAGACCTACCCTCCTGGCAGTCTATGAGATCTTCCACCGATATCTTCTCATTGTCCTCCTGGCAATCTAAGATTTCACTCTTGCCCTTCTAGTAGTCTACGATATCTATTACCAATCTCTCTACCTCCTCACTAAGGGTTTCTCCAACTTTTGTCTCGCAAATGCAAACCATCTCCTCTATGGCACTGATGTTTTCAGCATGCCTCAACCATTTCCTCAACACTTGTTGTTGCCTCCTAGCAACCAACTATTGGACATTCCATTTCACCTTTTTTTTCAGGGGCCATTCATACTTCTAGCTTTATCTTGCTTCCTATTGCATCTTCAACATTATCCTTTCGAGTTCTGCTCAGATCTCCTCGAGCTCTTTATCCCTATGCTCTTTTCTCACCTTCTTTTGGTATTTTCCTCGACCTTGTCTATGGACTTCAATAGCCATTTTATTTTTCTTCCTCCAAGAACGCAACTGTTTCTTCTCCTTCATCCAACCTGGTTGTCTACTGATTGTTTCACATGGGCCAACAATCTTCACAGAGCATCAACACTTTGTTTTCTCCTCTTTTTATTGTTGTCTACATACAAAAATCCACTATGATACCACTTGATGTAGACCCCCTCACTCACCCGAGGTCTGCACAACCTCCTCATATAGGATCGTTCAAAAATAAGGAGCTGAAGTGGATTTTGGGCCCCTATTCATCCATAAAAATGATTATTATAGGTCCACTACTTCCTTCCCGCAAGAAAATTCTCTTTTGGGGGGCCAAATGCCCCAATGGATCCTTCCACGTGACCCTGGGCCAAATCGTTGGCTAAAAGTCAACATGCTGGATATTTTTGGGGCGCTAGCTCTTTTTCTTCAGCCAAACCCTCAAATGAACCTGGGTTGTGACTAGGCACTACCAACCGACTCTTATTTAGTGCTCCAGAGCTTCGAGCTTCGAGCGTTCTACCTACACTACACCTCCACTCCTCTGAAGTCAAGGAATCGCGAACCTCCAAACGGACGTGGGAATCGATGGTCCTTATCCTATGTTGAGATCAATGACCAACACCAACTCTAGGATTTGGGCTTCAGAGACTCCCAATAATCAACTACGGCTACTCCACAAACACGCGAACTCTAAACTTCCAGAGTACTTGCAGATCCAATGGTCCACAACTCCCAACCAACCGACGACAAGGATTGACTTCGGTAAAATGGGCTTCGAAAAGTCTTCTCATTCCAACACCTTATGCTCGCGATGTGTCGAACTTTGAATCCAATCAGATGGTTTTCCTCTCTCCACAAATCGACGACCCTTACCAACTCCGCAACTCCATGCTTCGGGATTTTTAACACTCCAAATATCCAATCACCCAGAGTACTAGTTCTCTGGATCTTTTGATCAAGTGCTAGACATCCTGTCTGATGGACGGTCGAGATGAGATCCGGCCTTTGGTAGCATTCACCTCACTGCATAGTACTTCCTCCAAACCTCGAACTTACAAAGTAGTAGATCTGCACTCCACGTGTCCTCCTCTGGATCTACGTCTAGGATGAGTTTAGGCCTTCAGGACTTCGGGGAAACTTCTACTCAAGCACTTCGCTTCACAAACTCCTCTGGATTATAGGACCTCTGGATCCCTGGGTCAAATGCCACGTGTTCCCCTCAAATGGATGGTTGATATTAACTCCTTCCTTTGGGACTTCAGGAGCTCTCGACTCCAGGGCACTTCCACCTCTGTTCCTTTGGAGAGTCAGACTTTCAGACCCTTCCTTATCTTCCGACACGTGTATTATGTTCCAACGACTATGATTTTCTTCGGCCTTTGGAGCTTCGGGAACTTCCACACCTTAACAACTCTCTACCAAGTTCCTTCGGAGCTTCAAATCTCTAGACTTCATGATTTAATTCCACGTTTCATTACATGACGACAGTTAGGATCAACTCTGGTACTTCGGAGCTTTGGGACATCCTCTCCTTTGTGCAACAATGGTCCATGTATTTCAGAATGTTGATATCCTAAACCAACCTAAACTACTAACACATCGCTTCGCAAATGAACGACCCCGATTTAATTCACGATTCGGGAGTTCTAACTCCTCTACACATAAAAATAATCGGACTTACAAAGTCCAAAGTACCTACAGGGTTAAATCTCGTGCAACTTACTTTGATCTAATAGTCATTATAGCTTGCACCTAGATCCGATGGTCTAGATTTATCCTTCTACCATGCCCGCTCCTCCTTCTTCTAGATTGGATTTTGGCGGTCCAGATCTGTTCCTACGGCCAATCTAACGGCTACTCTAGATCCCCCTCTTGTCTGCTACGCTTTCCTTATAAATAAAAGATTTCTCAAAAAATTTCTAAAGGCTTGGCCTTTGATATTCTCTTCGAAAAGCCTGACTCCTTGGCGTTCACTGTACCTCCTGAGATTCAAAAATTCTTCCGAGGCTTTTGAAGGAACTTAGCCCTCTTCTCCTTCACCGAATTTTCCTGCCCTCCTGGTAGCTCAACATTCCTTCTCCTGAACTCTAAAATTGAAATTCATTTCGGTGTCTAGCACACTTCTCATTACTACCTTCGTAGAATTGACCAACACTTGGTCGGGTGTTTCTTTTGTGCACTCCCTGTAGTATACTTTGTGTAGACTTGAACTATCTCTCATGAGCTTGAAATTACTCAGAATCCCAAGGGATTCTTCCCTTTGTTCCTTCAATTATTTCTTTTGTTCTCTTGGCACTTCTTCACTCATCCTCCTGAGCTTATGGACTTTTCTAATGGTCCTCAATTCACTCCTTGCACTGGCTTTACCCTTGAGGCTTTCTCAACACTTGACTAAGTGTTGGCCTGATGCACACCTTGCATGGGTCTTTTTTGCACACTTGCACTACTTCTTCTTTGAGATCGAAACATATTGGCCTTCAAAGGGTTCAGTCCCTTTTTTTCTTCCTCTTCCTAACAAAA
>SNQJ01S0024620.1:4246-18820 GCA_010110895.2 Picea sitchensis | reverse complement strand
TTTGTTTCCATCAAAGGGGGCCCTGCCTTCTTTGTTCCTCCTCTTCTCAGAATTAATGTTGCAATTTAGATCTTACTGCTAATCAAATAAATGCAGATCAAGAATTGATAATGAATGTCAGGAGTTCGACTCCTCCCAATGGTGGAATTTACAAAATTTCCAAAGACTATCTTAGGGTTGACAATCACGAATCTACCAATATACAGCAGGGAATAATATTTAAAAGACCGCTTGAGACTCGAACTAGCCGGAAGTCCAAAATGAAGCCGGGGAAAGATGACCTTGAAACTGCTTTAGGGTTTGAACTAACCAGAAACAACAGACCGTTCTTTAAATCAATGCATACTGGAAAATAAATGGCTTACAGCAAAATGGCAATAATAGAGGTTGTATTAATGAAACTCTAACTATTTTATTGAAAAATAAGAACAATACAGGGCCTGGAGATTTCCATTCTTCTATCTAATCTATGCTCCGTCTCCTCCCATTTCTCGAGCACAACAACTCTTTATATAACGTTTCAGATCTCTAGTAATGCATGGCTTTGCGCCCAAGTAGTTACAAAACGGTTTTAAGGGTACCACCGGGGAGTGAGACACATTTTTCATAATCAATCCGTCTAATATTGCCTGTATCTGTGTCATGAGATTACATAAACTTTGACAAACGGTTTTCTTCCCTGCGTTATGCATGAATCTCTATATGTGAAATGCTTGATGCCAGCTGTTGAGTGTTCGTTGAGAACCAATGATAGTCCAGCACACATGTTTCGATGCTTAACAAACAGTTTTTCCCCCTACGTTATACATGCACGAATTTATGAAGTGGCATAAGAACACATGGCGCCAAAAGAGAATTGATATGTCAAGGAAAATTCCAGCTTCAAATCGCAGAGGTTTGGAAGTGCTCTTCCTTTATGGAGTGGAATCAATGTTGTATTCTCAAGATACTTGCAAGCCTAAAGCTTCAAAACCTTTAATTGGGGACAAGAATCAATGATAGGCTGCAAATAAGACATATCTAAAAGTGTCAAGTTGGAGAGTCTCCGTAGGGCCAACAGCTCCTCTGGCCCAATTGAAGTGCACAACATCAAAACCAATAACTTGATAGAAGGGCATGCAACAATTGCAGCAGCCAAGCAATCATCGTTAAGTAAGCTGCAGAAAGAGGCATCAAGTGAGTGCAACTTTGGACAATCAATATCTGCTTGAGACAGAACACCACATCCTTTCAGCTCCAATGTTGTCATTTGAGGAGCTATAATCTCGAGTTCAGTCAGATGGGCACATATTCCTAAGTTAAGTGAGAAAAGTCCAACAGGGGAAAATGAGGCTCTCACAACTATCAAGAATAAGGGTATTGAGCAACGGGCAGCCTCCACCCATCCTAAAAACCTTACAACTTGAATCAGTCAATGATTCACACTCTGTCAACTTTAGACAAAAAAAGGCATTATAGCATTATAGTTGTCAAACTCTTCTGCTTCTGGAGAACCAATTTCTCAAGTGAAATTGATGTAATATCAACTCGATTAAGAATTGGACAACTTTGTGATATTTATAGATACCAGAGTTGGACTAGATAATTTCAATTCAACAATCTTGTGGCAATTGACAAGACTTATGTGCTGAAGCCTTGGAAGAGCCAGTGTGACAGAAGTTAGCAACCAACAGAAATTAAGTTGAAGTGCTTCAAATCGCAGAGCACTTTTAAACAAACTATCTTCTTCGTGGACCTGGCTATATCAATGATTCCATTTCTGACTTTGTTTAGCTGTTTATTGTTGCATTTATAGTTGAATTATTCGCTCATTTGTGTCTTTGGTAGCACTTCATGATTTCTGTATACAATGGAACATATATGTATAATAGAATATGAATAGCACAGAAATAATGCCATTTGTTTAACAAAAGACTTCAGGAGAGTAAAGAATATCTTCAAGAACCAGCAAGAAAAATGTTATAAATCCGGAGCCCAACACTCCAGATCCAATGCAAATGATGGTTCTCCCATCCAAGTATTTGTTTGAGTTTTATCGTGAGTTGCAACTCGCCTCTTCAAGCCAGTTAGGGACATGTGGCCAATTTGGTTTGGGGGCATAAAATCCAAACCAAGCAGCATAACGTATTTTCATAAGCTCCCAAAAGTATATTTGTCCAAGGGCCATGTGACTACACTAACCACAAATTCCCAACACATTGTTCTTCAAAATCGACCTCCTCTTCAAAAATTACATTATGCCTCATTGACCAAAATCCTAGTGCCGAAGATACTCCAACAAACGGTTTTCCAGTGGATGAANATGGTGCTCTAGGTCCAATACAACTGATGGTTCACGCATCCGATTCCAGGTTTGATTTTTATCGTGAGTTGCAACTTGCATCTTCAAGCCATTCAAGGACATGTGGCCAATTTGGTCTGGGGGCATAAAATCCAAATTGAGTGGCATAACAAAGTTTCGTAAGTTCTCATAAGTCTACTTGGCCAAGGACCATGCCACTACACTACCCACAAATTCTCAACATAGTGTTCTTGAAAATTGAACTCCTCTTCATAAATTGCACTATGCCTCATTGACCAAAACATTGGAATTCTCATGCAAGTATTTTTATATAAGAAATATGGGATAACATGTTGTAGAATTACATTCTTAATGAATCCTTTTATTGTAATTTTTACGTATGAATCCTCTAATGGCATGGAAATTGAATTCATTGGCAATTTCAATGGAAATAGCGAAGGCAATGGTATTGTATTCATTAGTATCCTTTGATGGTGTCCTTTGATCGTATGGTATGCATTGGTATCCTTTGATGGTATGGTATGCATTGGAAATGGAAATGGAAATGGTATGCATTGCCTTTCAATTCTATGGTATGCATTGGCAATGGTATGGTATGGTATGCATTGGCATTGGAAATGGAAATAGAAATGGTATGGTATGGTATGCATTGGCAATGGCAATGACAATTCTTACCATACCATATCATACCATACAATACCATTTCCATTGCCAATGCATACCATACCATACCATATCATACCATACCATTTCCAATGCATACCATTTCCATTGCCAATTCATACCATTTTCATTTCCATTTCTAATACATACCATACCATTTCCATTGCCATTTCCAATGCTAATTCCTGTTGTACCATACAAGGCCATTGTCAATGCATACCATACAATAGAAAGGAAATGCATACCATTTCCATTGGAATTGCATACTATACCATACAATACCATATCATTGCCAATGCATACTATACAAGCAAATGGAAAGGCAATGCATACCATACAAATGCATACCATTTCCATTGTCGATTCATACCATTTCCATTTCCAATGCATACCATTTCTATTGCCAATTCATACCATACCATTTCCATTGCCATTGCCAATGCTTATGCATACCATACCATTTCCAATGCATACCATTGTATGAATTGTATTGTATGCATTATAAATGGTATGATATGGTATGGTATGCATTGGCAATGGCAAGGGAAATGGTATGCATTGCCTTGCCATTTCCTTTATTGTATGCATTGGCATTGGAAATGGAAATTCATACCATACCATACCATACCATACCATTTTCATTTCCATTGCCAATGCCAATGCATACCATACCATACCTTACCATTTTCATTTCCATTCCCAATTCCAATGCATAACATACCATACCATACCATTTCCAATGCATACCATTCCCATTGTCATTTCCAATGCATACCATACCATAGCATACCATTTCCAATGCATACCATTTCCATTGCCAATTCATACCATTTTCATTTCCATTTCTAATACATACCATACCATTTCCATTGCCATTTCCAATGCTAATTCCTGTTGTACCATACAAGGCCATTGTCAATGCATACCATACAATAGAAAGGAAATGCATACCATTTCCATTGGAATTGCATACTATACCATACAATACCATATCATTGCCAATGCATACTATACAAGCAAATGGAAAGGCAATGCATACCATACAAATGCATACCATTTCCATTGTCGATTCATACCATTTCCATTTCCAATGCATACCATTTCTATTGCCAATTCATACCATACCATTTCCATTGCCATTGCCAATGCTTATGCATACCATACCATTTCCAATGCATACCATTGTATGAATTGTATTGTATGCATTATAAATGGTATGATATGGTATGGTATGCATTGGCAATGGCAAGGGAAATGGTATGCATTGCCTTGCCATTTCCTTTATTGTATGCATTGGCATTGGAAATGGAAATTCATACCATACCATACCATACCATACCATTTTCATTTCCATTGCCAATGCCAATGCATACCATACCATACCTTACCATTTTCATTTCCATTCCCAATTCCAATGCATAACATACCATACCATACCATTTCCAATGCATACCATTCCCATTGTCATTTCCAATGCATACCATACCATAGCATACCATTTCCAATTCATACCATATCATTTCCATTTCCATTGTCAATGACAATTCATGTGGAACCATACAATTCCATTGCCAATGCATACCAATGGCAATGCATACCATACGATACCATACCATACCATTTCCAATGCATACCATACAAGGCAATGGCAAGGAAATGCATACCATTTCCATTTCCAATACATACCATACCATTTGCATTTGCATTTCCAATGCCAATGCATACCATACCATACCATTGTCAATGCATACCATACAATGGAAAGGCAATGCATACCATTGTATCCATTGTATGGTATGCATTGGAAGTGGTATGGTAAGGTATGCATTGTCAATGGAAATGGTATGCATTGCCTTTCCATTGCCTTGTATGGTATGCATTGGCAATGGTATGGTATGGTATGGTATGATATGCATTGGCATTGGCAATGGAAATGGAAATGGTATGAATTTCCTTTCCATTTCCTTGTACATTATGCATTGGAAATGGTATGGTATGGTATGGTATGCATTGGCATTGGCAATGGAAATGGCAATGGTATGGTATGGTATGGTATGGTATTAATTTCCAATGGAAATGCATACCATACCATACCATTTCCATTTCCATTTCCAATGTCAATGCATACCATACCATAACATTACCAATGCATACCATACAATGCAATGGCAAGGCAATGCATACCATTTCAATTTCCATTGCCAATTCATACCATACCATAGCATATCATTTCCAATACCATAGAATACCATTTCTATCGCTAATGCTTATGATACCATTGTCATTGCCATTGCCAATTCGAATGGATACCATACCATGCCATACAAGGCAATGCCAATGCCAATGCCAATGCATACCATACAAGATAATGGAAAGGCAATGCATACCATACCAATGCCAATGCCAATGCATACCATACAAGATAATGGAAAGGCAATGCATACCATTTCCATTTCCAGTGCATATCATTGCCATTGTCAATACATACCATTTCTATTTCCAATGCATATCATACCATTTCCATTTCCATTGCCAATGCCAATGCATACCATACCATACCATACCATTGTCAATGCATACCATACAATGTCAAGGTAATGCATACCATTGTATACATTGTATGGTATGCATTGGCAATGGTATGGTATGGTATGTTATGCATTGGAAATGGCAATGGAAATGGTATGCATTGTCTTTTCATTGTATGTTATGCATTGGCATTGGCAATGGAAATGGAAATGGTTTGGTATGGTATGGTATGGTATGGTATGCATTGGCATTGGCAATGGAAATTCATACCATACAATTTCCATTTTCCTTGCCAATGCCAATGCATACTATACCATACCATACCTTACCATACAATTTCCAATGCATACCATACAAGGCAATGCATACCATTGTCATTGTCATTTCCAATGCATACCATACCATAGCATACCATTTCCAATGCATACCATACCATTGTCGTTTCCATTGTCAATGCCAATGCATGTGATACCATACAAGGCCAATGGCTATGCATACCATATAATGGCAAGACAATTCATACCATTGGAAATGCATACCATTGGCAATGCATACCATACCATACCATTGCCAATGCATAACATACAAGGCAATGCCAAGGAAATGAATACAATACCAATGCATACCATTTCCATTGCCAATGCATACCGTAAAAGGAATACCAATGCCATTTCCAATGCATACCATTTCCATTTCCATTTCCAATGCATACTATACCATAGCATACCATTTCCAATGCATACCATACCATAGCATTCTATTTCCATAGCATATCATTTCCAATGCATACCATACCATTTCCATTTCCATTTCCAATTCCAATGCATACCATAACATACCATACCATACAATGGCAAGGCAATGCATACCATTGCCATTGGAAATGCATATTATACCATACCATTGCCAATGCATACTATACAAGGCAATGGAAAGGAAATGCATACCATTGTCATTGCCAATGCATACAATTTCCATTTCCATTGCCAATGCATACCATACCATTGCCAATGCATACCATACCATACCATTTCTTGATGTCTTGAATATTATAGGGTTGTTAGGTGTCATCTTTCATTTCAACAAGAATTTGTTATCTAAACCCTAGTTTATGCTTGCATTTGAAGTCGTCTTTCATTTAATGATTACTTTTGTTAAGGGTTGTTATATTTATCCTGTTGTAACTTAGTTAATATCATTTATTGGCTTGAAAATGCATGGGAATGTTATGGCATGACATTGGAAAGTTATATTTATTGTTATATAGGTTAAAATGGGAAACTACATGACAAGGCATGGGAATCTACATGAAAATGGCATGGAATGGCATGACTTGGAAAGCCATGGAAATGAAATGGAAATGGAATGGCATGGAAATGGAATTCCATGGCATGTCTTGGCAAGGAATAGCATTGGCATGGAAATTCTATGATATGGAAAGGCATGGAAATGCCATGGAATGGAAAGGTTTGACAATGGAATGGAAATTCCTATGGAATGGCATGGAATGACTTGGCAAGGAATGACAATGGCATGGCATGGAAATGGAATGGCATCTCAGGACAATGGCATGGCATCAACAAGTTTCTAGGATTGGGTTTGGGAGGGTCCTTTGTCTCCTTATGTGCTCTAACCCAAAAATTGGGTAGGAATGTGCAATAAAATTTCATATATGGTGAAGGGAAAAGAATAATGGTTTCAAGTCTCCCTAGAGAAATTTTGGTAGCATAGAATTACTTTCTATAGTGTGTCATGAAATGTAACCTCAAAACCTTTATTTGTAGGTGGAAAATGATACTCATTCTAAGATCTAGTTTCCATGTGAAATCTCTCGTTCTATTGATCAAAATCAATAAGTTTAGTGGACATCATGGAAGACTGAATAAAATTTATTAATAATTGATGGGTTTTAAACAATTTATATATACCCACTACACAATCTAAACAAACATGTGGATTAATGAGTCCTTGACTAGTCTTTTTGGCATTTATGAAGGGTTACACATAAATCAAATGATTTTATATATGGCATGCATAGAAAGAGGGGAATAATGTGTGTTCCCTAGAAAATAACATTGAGATGAAATTTTTAAGTGATTTACAATTATGTATAAGATAAATGAGAAAATTTATTTCTATAATAAATTATTGTAATATGTCTTTTTTAAGGTCACAATATTTTTAAGTGACCACTATTTGAGTGTGGATTGTCATTGGATTTAGATGGAAATAATTCAAGAGGTAGTCCATACTGTTGGTTGTGAGTTAGAATATGGATATCCACAACATTCATGCAAAAAATTTAGAAGGAATGATCTATCGATGATGTAGAAATACATGGTTGACTAGCAAGCAATGCTACTTGAGAACCATTAATTTCTTATCGATTTAGCACTTAGAAATCTTGATGCAGACCCCCTTCCCTCCTAAGGGTTTCATGAACTCCTAGTCAGGATATTCTATTCTGGAGTCGGTGACTCTCTGAAACCTCACTGGTCTCATCTTGTCTCAACTACAGGTCCTCACAACTCCTAGTGCAGGATCTACGACACCTGCAACCTTCACTTTCATGCTCTACGAAAATATCGAAGTTGGCGTTAGCGCCCCCTCTCTTGGCCCCTTCTCAGATGTGACCTTGATGATGACCACGCGATTACGAGCTAAGCCCCTTCCCTCTTGTGACCACAGTTATGACTGCTCGCCTAACTCAAAAGGTGTTTCACAATTTCACGTATCAGGTCTTTGCTTGTGAGTCTCCCCGAATCTCCTGACTCTCAAAATCGCGACAGGGGCCTAGTGCATGCTAGCCCTATCTCTCTTTGTGACCACTGGAGGTGACCACGTGCTTGAGTGAAAGGTGCATCGCGATTTCACATTTCCCGACTCTGGGAGTGTTGCTACCTTTGTTCCCCCGATAGCTGAAATCATGATGAACATAGATCGATGGTCCATATAGTTCTTTGATCAATGGCTACGATCAAATCGACGTTTTTCATTTCACGACTTTGGAGTCTCCTTGCCTCCATTTTCTTGATACCCGAAATTGTGATGGCACTGGATCGACGGTCCAGATCTCTCCTCTTATCAACAACTCAGATCAAGTCGTGATTTAGCGTTTTGCGAATTTTCACGACTCAACCTTTGACTCCTTCGAGTCACAAGTCAGTGAAACACTGATCCCTCACTATGTGTCCTCCTTTAAGATGGACGGCCCCAATGATTTCGGAATTTCATGACCTTATCCCTCCTGTGTGCCTTCAAAGATTTAATGCTAGTGCACTTTACCATGATTAGACGTCGATGATTCTCTTGTGCTCGGACCGAACAGCCGAGATCCTTCCTCCTCTGCACTTGCTCCTCATTGTTTGGACCTTGATCGGATGGTCCAGATCTTCCCCCCCTAAACTTATGTTTTCTTCAAACTTAGAATATTTTTTAAGGATTCAAAGGCTTCGAACTTTGTCCTTCCTACGAGTCAGTTTCCTGGATCTCGTTAACACTTATGAAAAGTGTTATTCCTCCTGAGCTTGGTCTTGTGGAGACTTCGAATTCCTATGTGCTCCTTACCTTTCATGGATTTCAATAACTCAGATCCTAAGGATTTCTCGAAGAGAAATTCCTCTCACCTTCCTAGCATTTTCCTTTCCTGACTCTTCGACGCTTATTCGAATCTTGGATCTGTGCACTCCTTGCACCAGATCTTCATGCAAGGTTAGGGTTCTTGAGAACAACTGTGCACACCTTGCACTAGTCTCTTTGCACTCCTTGCAGATGGAAAGTTTCGTTCTATCTCTTCTAATATTCAGAATCGAAACAGACTCCCTCAACGGACTCTGTGCATTTTGTGTGCACACTTGCACTAGCTTAACATAAGAGAAACAATTGAAACTTTTCCTAACATTCATAGTTTCATATACTCATAATAGAAATCATTCATTCATGAGAACACAATAACATAGAATTGCAAGCAATGTCCACACCATGCATCGGGTCAATTTTCCTCTGTTATATTCATAAATGAAAAATCATTACCACTGTAAATGAACAACAAAAGCTAATGAAATCTTCTCCTAACTTCTATTCCAGCCAATTACCGACTAGCCTCATTCGGGAATACAAAACTTCTATTTATGACAAAGGGATCTTAGGGTTTGTTCTAGCTACTTGTCTACTCTATAACTTAACCTAATGACTATCTAGACCATTCGCATTCCAGAGCCGTAGTGGAGTCTCCCACTTCACTCGTAATCATCCAAGTGTGCCTCCAAATTTTCCTGGCATGATTTCAAGCATGCCCCAAAGATTAATTTTGGCATTGATTTAAGGCAGACTTCAAAATATCTATTGTGACTGCCAGCATTGATATCCCATATAGATTGCTTAACGTTGATAAGTCTTGCTCCATGCGATTGCCAACGATGATTCTACATCATACTCCCTTTGACAAAAATTCATGGACTCCTATCCATGAGATCCTGCACTAACCTTCCATGCTTCTGTATAGCATCTTCATTCTCCCAATTGGAATATTCTATTGGGTGTCCCTTCCACTTGATCAGATATTCAAAATAGGTTTTCCTCCTGGTCTTTTTACCGATCCTATGATCCACGATATTCTCCATTTGTGGATTCTCTGCTATAGGCATTTGTTTCTCCCACTTCTTATTCTCTTGATCTTCTGACCCCTATGTGTCATATTTTATGTAAGGATACAGGTCTGAAACATTGAATATGGGTGATATGCCCACACCATATGGTAGCTCAATATCGTAGGAGTTTGCATCAAACTTATACAAGATCTTACATGGTCCTATATTTTTCATCTTTAACTTATTATATGTTCCCCTAGGGAACCTCTCTTTTTTGTGATGTGCTAGAACCTGATCTCCTACTTCAAATTGAAGTTCTCTGCGATGTTGATCAGCTCTGCATTTATACTCCTGGTTAGAACTCTACAATTTTCCTCTGATCTGGCTATGGAGATTTTACATGTTTGCAGCAAAATATTCTACTCCAGCGCTCCTGATGTCACTCTCTTCCAAGTCTCTCAACTCAGATACTCCCCTGGGTTTCATTCCATACAATATTTGGAATGGGATCTTTCCAGTGCTCCTGTTTGGTGAGTCATTGTATGCAAATTCTTCTTGTGGCGGAATTTGATCCCATAGATTATGATGTTCAGTAACCAGAATCCTCAATAAATTTCCCATACTTTTGTTTACCACCTCAGTCTACCCATCTGTCTGAGGGTGATAAGCTGAGATGAAGGAAAAATTTGTCCCCAAATTCTTCCATAGTGACCAATAAATTTTGTGTCTCTGTCTAAGACAATGCTTCTAGGTAGGTCGTGGAGTCTCACAACTTCCTTGAAAAACTGAGTTGCAACATGAGTTGTGTCACTGGTCTTATGGCATGGGATAAAATGTGTCATATTTAAAAATCTATCCACCACCACAAATATGGAATCAAATCCTCTTTGCATTCTTGGCAATCCTAATACAAAATCCATGCTTATTTCATCCCAAGGCCCCTCTCGTATTGGCAATGGTTGATACAATCCATTGCTCTGTCTTTTTCCTTTTGCATGTTGGCATATTCTACATCTGTTCACAAAATTTATCACTTATGTTCTCATACCTAGCCATTAGTATGAACTGCTCAACTGTGAAAATGTTTTATCATGGCCAAAATGTCCAACCAATCCTCCACTATGACTTTCCTTCAAAATATTATCCCTCATTGAGCATTTTGGTATGCACAACTGATTTCCTTTGAATAACAATCCCTCTTAGACCATGTACTCTTTCCACTAGTTTTTGTCTCTCAGCACAGGATTTTCACATGCTTCATATGCTTCCTTGAAATCTGTATCATCACAATACATGTCCTTAAGGTGTTTGAACCCAAAGGTCTTCACCTGGAATTCCTGTAGAATCAAACATCTCCTGCTCAATGCATCAACAACTTTGTTAGGATTCCCAACAATATGTTTTATGAAAAAAGTAAAATTCTGCATAAACTCAACCCATTTTTCATGCCTCTGATTCAATTTTTCCTACCTGGTTATGAATTGTAAAGCCTAGGTATCGCTATACAATAAAAATTCTTGTGGGAAAAGGTAATTCCTCCACTTATTCAAGGATTGAATTATGGCATAAAAATCCTTATCATACGTGGAGTATTTTCTCTTGGTCTCACTCAGCTTCTCACTGAAATACGCAACAGGTCTATTGTCCTGACTCAAAACTGCTCCTATTGGAACTCCACTTGTGTTACATCTCACCTAAAATGTCTTTTCAAAATTCGGAAAGACCATAATTGGTCATTCTGTTATTTTATCCTTCAATATATTGAAGCTCTTCTCAACTTCCTCTATCCATTTGAAATACTTGTGCTTCTTCTTCCCTGTATCCATGATTGGAGCATAAATTCCACTGAAGTCTCTGACGAACTTCCTATAGAATCTTTCTAATCCATGGAAGCTCCTTACTTCAAACATACTCCTTGGTGACGACCATTATTTAATTTCTTTCACCTTCTCTGGATCCATCTTCAGTTCATTTGAAGAGATCACAAAACCCAAGTAAATTAGTTTTGTCTTCATAAAAGAGGACTTCTTCGGATTTATCAACAAATTCTCCTGCTGTAGTCTCCTCATAACTAATGTCAGGTGCCTCAAATGCTCTTCTTTATTCCTACTAAAGATCAGTATATCATCCTGATACACTACCACAAACTTGCCAATGAAATCCTTCAGTATTTCATTCATCATCCTCATAAAAGTACCTAGGGCATTTGTTAAGACAAATGGCATAACAAGCCACTCATACAACCCTTCATTTGTATTAAAGGCTCTCTTCCACTCATCACCTTCCCTCATTCTAATATGGTGATATCCACTTTTCAAATCTATTTTAGAAAAGAAATTTTTTCCACTTAAACAGTGCATTAAATCATCTATTCTTGGTAAATGGAATCTATACCTGATGGTGATCTTGTTAATGGCACTTGAGTTTGTACAAATTCTCCATCTTCCATCCTTCTTTGGAATCAACACGGTCGCTACTGCACAGGGACTCAAGATCTCTCTGACCAAACCCTTCTCTAACAATTCCTGGATTTGGTTCTTCACTTCCTCGTTCTCTCGAGGTGTCAATATATATGTTGATTTGTTTAGTAGACTTGATCCTGGTATCAATTCAATATGGTGAATGATACTTCTTATGGGTGGCAATGAGTTAGGGATCTCATACACCACTATGTCGACAAAATTATCCAACAATTACTGAACTTCTTCAGGAAAATCATCCATTGAAGTACTTGTAAGGATAACTCTAGGTTTCCTCACCACAGTGAACTGCATATCCTATTCTTCCTTGACTTCTTTCAGGAGTTCCTTCCCTCTCATGAGAAGTATGCTTTTGTTGGCTTCCTCCTTCACTTTCTTCTCCTCTATTGGCAACAACATGTGTGTTCTACCATTCTTCTCTAGGGTGTATATATTTTTCCTCCCATCATGAATGACATTCCTATCAAACTGCCATGGACTTCCCAGAAAAATATGGCATACATCCATGGGAATTACATCACATATAATTTGATCTCTATATCCTCTTATATTAAATTCAACCATGCATTGTTTAGTAACCATTACCTGGTGTCCTTTTTGCAACCATGATACTTTTTATGGCTTTGGGTGTGCAGTTGTCTCCAACTCCAGTTTATCCACCATATCTGTGGATACTAAGTTGTCAGTTCTCCCACTATCAATTATCACCTTGCATACTCTATCTTTAGTCTTGAAATTTGTTCTGAAGAGACTGTTCCTCTACACTGTCCTTTCAACTTCTGCCTCTGGTTTTAAGAGAAATTTCCTCAACATCAGGGATCTTCCATCCTCTGCTCCTTCGTCTTCAACATCTCTTCTTTGTTCTTCTGAAATGTGAGCTTCGCCTCCTCCTTATTTATTTTATTCGGGACATTCCCAAGACATGTGCCATGTCTTTCTGTAGGCATAACATCTTACTTCTCCTCCTCCTCTTCTTCCTCTTCCTCTAGAAGAACTTCTTCCACCACCCTGTCTTCCTCGAGAACTTCCTCCTCTTTATGAGTGACTATGTGTTTTGTCAGTCTCATATTTAGGCTTATGTGCTATGTCATGGGTAACTCCCTTGATTTTTTGGGGGGTTGGGACTTTACCTCTTCCCTGTTGGCTTTGCTTTATGTCCAACTTATCCTCTTCCTTCAGTGCAAACTGATAAGAATCCTCCACTGTTCTTATTGACATCACGTTGAGCTCATCCTGGATTTCATATCTCAGGCCATTTATATATCTGGAAACTTTTTCTTCATCTCTCTCTCTTTGTCCCGTTCTGATGTTCAGCCTATAGGACTCCTTTGTATACTCCTTAATTTTCATCCCTTTTTGTCTCAGGTTCTACATCTTCCTGAAAAAATTGATCTAATTATACTTGGGCATGAACTTATCCTTCATCTTGGCTACCATTCTATCCCAACTCTTTATCTTTTGTTTTCCCTTTCTTCTCCTCTCAGCCTGCAGTTCATCCCACCACATGTTGCATGTCCTTTTATTCTGGTGACAACATGTCTCACCCTTCTTTCCCCAATGACGTCTTCATAGTCAAAATATTTTTCCATGGATCTTATCCAATCCAATAGCTCTTCAGCATCCAAATTTCCTTCATACATTGGGACCTCTATCTTGGCTCTGCCTCCCAATCTGGAAACCACTCTCAGCAAGCATTCTTCGGAAACATCCTCTCCTGCAACTTCTCCAATGACATTCTCTCCCACTGCTTCTTCGCTCTCTTCTTCATTGACGTTGTTATCGGACAAATCTGTAGGTGTGGACACTAACTGACCTCCCTAGATCCACCTAGATCTAGAACAAAACACACCAGAACATGACACTTTCCTTAAGTTTTAGATATTGAATTTACCAACTAAAGAGGGATAGGTGACATACCATTTAAACGCACTTCCTCTCGCCATCGCCATCCTAGCTCTGTTCCAATGCTCATACAATGATGATCCTGCAAAAGAACGCAACCAACCAAAGT
>SNQJ01S0024619.1:0-64764 GCA_010110895.2 Picea sitchensis | reverse complement strand
CTTGAAGAGCTCTTGAAGAAGGGGTGTATACGCCCAAGTGTGTCACCTTGGGGTAGCCCAGTTTTATTTGTGAAGAAGAAGGATGGGAAATTGAGACTTTGCACTGACTTTATGCAGTTGAACAAGATCATTGTGAAGAACAAGTATCCTTTGCCAAGGATCAATGACCTCTTTGATCAGTTGAAATATGAAAAAATATTCTCCAAGATTGATATCAGGCCAGGTTATCATCAAGTAAGAATTAAAGAAGATGACATCAACAAGACTTCTTTCAGAACAAGGTATGGTCATTATGAGTTCACAATGGCGCCATTTGGATTATCAAATGCACCATTTGTCTTCATGTGTTTAATGAATAGTATTTTCAAAGAATACTTAGATAAGTTTCTCATTGTATTTCTGGATGACATTCTTATATATTCTAAGTCAGAGGAAGATCATGAAAAACACTTGAGGATGGTGTTACAAGTATTAATGGAGCATCAATTGTACGCCAAATTGAGGAAGTGCTCATTTTATCAGAAGCAAATTCAATATTTGGGGCATATCATTTAAGAGGAAGGGATAACAATGGATCCTGAGAAGATAGAAGCCATTAGAGGATGTTCAATGCAAAAGAATGTGACATAGGTCAGCTCATTCATGGTTCTTGCAGGATACTATAGGATATTTATTGAAGGATTCTCAAAGATTGCACACCCAATCACTTCCTTACAAAAGAAGGGTGTGAAGTTTCAGTGGACATTGGATTGTGAAAAGAGTTTCCAACACTTGAAACAATTATTAAAAAGTGCTCCAATACTAAGGATTGCATATCCAAATGAAGATCTCATTGTATGCACAGATGCATGTAATGAAGGACTTAATGGAGTCCTTAGTCAAAATGGTTTTGTTGTATGTTATGAATCAAGGAAGTTGAAAGAGCATGAAAGGCAATATGCCACTTATGATTTGGATTTGGTAGCCATAGTGCATGCATTGAGGATGTGGAGGAACTACCTCATCGGGAAATTTTTTTAGCTGAGGACAGACCATAATGTTATGAAATATTTATTTGATCAGTCAACTCTAAATGCTAGGCAAAGCAGGTGGTTAGAATTTCTTAGTGAATATGAATTTGATATAAATCATATCAAAGGGAAAGAGAAAAAAGTAGTTGATGCACTCAGCAGAAGAGTGCATGAGTTGCACGCTACATCCATAATCATGTACCAAACATATTTGAAAGAGAGAATCATATAGGCTGCAAAATCAGATTTGCAATAAAAGGAATTAGTGGAAAAATTACAGCAAGGTATTTTGCAGCAGAAAATTGAAGACTATAAGCTAGAAAATGATGACATTCTCATATACAGGGGAAGAATTAAGGTACCAAATTCCCATGAATTGAAAAATATGATATTGAGGGAAATGCATAATGTACCTTATGCTTGGCACCCAGGTTATCAGAAAACTATTGCAACTGTCAAGAGCCAATATTATTGGTCAGGAATGCAGAAAAAATTTGTTGATTTTATTTCCAAATGTTTGGAGTGTCAAAAGGTCAAGGATGAGCATAGACACCGAGTTGGTTTGCTACAACCATTACCCATTCCTGAGTGGAGATGGGAAGTTGTAGAAATGTTTTTCGTCGCCAAACTACTTAGAACAAACAAGCAACATGATTCTATTATGGTAATGGTGGATAAGCTTACTAAAGTTTCCCATTTTATTCCAGTAAAGCTCACTCACAAGGCATCCAACATTGCTAATATTTATATGACAAAAATTGCTCAACTACATGGTATACCCAAGACAATTTTGTTTGACAGAGATCCAAAATTTACATCAAATTTTTGGAAAGGATTATTTAAGGGATTTGGAACAAATTTGAATTTTAGCATAGATTATCATCCAGAATCAAATGAAAAAACAGAGAGGGTGAATCAAATAATTGAGGATATGTTGAGGATGTATGTGATGGATAAACCATCAAAATGGGAGTACTACCTGCACTTAGTAGAGTTTGCTTATAACAATGGGTACCAAGCATCTCTAAATATGAGCCCATTTGAGTCACTTTATTGCAGAAAGTGCAACACACCGGTAAGCTGGTACAACCTAGCAGATAGAGAAGTAGCTAGGCCAGAATTACTCAGGGAAATGGAAGAGAAAATGTTGAAAATTAAAAATAATTTAAATGTTGCCCAAGATAGGAAGAGCAGTTATGTTGACAAGGGTAGAACTCACAGGGAGTTTAAAGTGGGTGATCATGTATTCTTGAAGTTTAAGGCCAACAAAAGTACACTGAAGTTGGGAAACTGTTCCAATTTGGTAGCTAGATATTGTTGACCATTTGAAATCCCACAAAGGATTGGTCCAATAGCTTATATTATCGCATTTCCTATATCTATTTCTGTTCATAATGTATTCCATGTATCATTGCTCAAGAAATATATACCTAATGTTAATAATGTAATTGATTGAAATGTGATTCAGGTGGAGCAAGAAGGCACTACCCAAGTGCCTCTGGTATGCATTCTGGACTGAAAAATTAAACAACTATGGAATTGAGCCATAGGGATTGTAAATTTCCAATGGATCTGGTACAGTCCTAAGGACGGTACTTGGGAGCATGAGGATGAAATGCAGGCAAAATACCCGTATATTTTTTAGGATTTTTGAAATTTTGGTTGTATATGTGTACATAATTCACTGAGGATAGTGCATAAATAAGGGGAGGGGATTGTAATACCCCTAGGAAAAACCCCAACTGTAAATGTAAATGAAATTGTACTTAATATGATATCATTTTTGTATGTTCCTTCCATGGTATAATGTGCACATGTACTGCGCACTAAAATGATGAAGTGTGCACATTCCAGGATACTGCACACAACAAACATAAGTGCACATGAGTTTGAGGCCAGGGAGCCTTTGTGTACATGTTTTGTTGTATAGGCTAGTGAGCCGGTTATTGTAAGCTAGGAGTCTTATGTGTTGAATTAGGTCGAAGAGCCTATATGTTAAAGACCAGTTGACACAACACCCTCCCACCTCAGTAGGGTCTACTTGGCATCCCGGCCTTTGGATCCTCCTACTCCCCTGAGCCGAAATGGCTCCTTAGTTCCCTTTGGAACCTTCAATGCATATAAAACCATAGGTCCTTATAGAAGTTACACCCACGTGAAAAATCACTATGCACGAACCTTGACTCCATGTGACCACCAACGTGACCACGAACTTAACTCAAATGGCTCTTGAAGTTCGTGACTTTGCGTTTCGCGATTTGCTGCGAGTTACCCAGACTCCTCTAATTCCCAAACTCCCGAAATGGGATAATGGTTCTTATCTCCTTCTTTATGCTTCCACCATATGACTTCCAACCAAATCCTGGGGCCTCACCTCCAAGCGCATCGTGATTTTGCGATGTGAATTTTCTCCCTTTTTCCCGAAGTCTGAATTCGCAACTTCTTTACCACAGATCAATTGTCCTGAGCCTCCCACGATCTGATGGTTCATATTATTGTTTTGTGAAGTCAGGACTTTTCAACTTGCGACTTTCGGGTCATATTTTCCTCCACTCTCCTGACTCCCAAAATGCTGAAAATCCAATCACCAATCAACGACTCTCGTTGATCCAGATCTAATGACTGCTATCTTTCCTGAGCTTGGTTTCTGTGAGGTGACTTTGACCCTCGTTCCCCCTTTGAACTTTTCAAGTCTCTATCCCTCCTGAGCTTGATTATTTTCTGTGAACTCAAGAATTCTAAGGGATTCTTGCACGCACTCCTTCTGGTCTCACAATAACCTCTGATTATTTAATAGCTCCCAATCCAGTGCATTCCTTGCAACAAAAGTTCTTCAACCACTCACTTGGTTGGAAAAGTATAAGAATTCATTCTGGCTTACGCACACCTTGCACGACTCTATGCTATACTTGCACTTATGTTAGTATAAGAACAAATCTATCTCTCTTGATATTTTCTGAGGTAAAACCCTGAAACTCATCGACGCACTCCTTGCGGACTTTCACTACACTCTTTGCAGGAATTCTTAGGAAAAGAAGAAATTGAAACTCATACTCTCCCTCTCACGGGTTTCATGCATTCAACATGAAATCATACACATAAAGCATTGAAATAAATGCATAACAGAGCTTATAAGGAAACTGTAAACATACCATTAAATAGATGCAAATAGTAACCATAACAACACCATGAAATTGAATCAAAGAATTCTTATATTAACTCAAGTGCCTATGTACATGGTTTCTATAGAAACAACTATTTTCTTATACAACTTATATAGTCTCTATTCTTATTTTCCCTCATATGCTCTCTTGATATTTAGCTCTACTCTTACAATTGAGAATTATCATATAATACATCTACGAGGGAGATTTATTGAGCTTTCCCTCATACAACTCTAAGCTATCTTATCGTAATAAAAGAATACAACTACTTTACATTTATTCCGTTAAATGCCTCCAACCAACAGATGAGAGCAACGCTCAATATATGCATTACAATTCCCAAAAAGTTTAAGAACAATTAAGTCCTCCCAGCTATTACATTAATGTTTCATCTTTTAAATTTCAAAACATCTTCAAAATGCGTGTTGGTGCATATCCAGCTAACCTCCTCTTGCGCTTTCTTACGATGCTCCTGCATCATACTCCTCTGGCTGAAAAATTCATGGACTCCTATCCATGAGCTCTTGCACTGTCTGTCCATGTTTTTGGATATCTTCTTCACTTTCCCAACTGGAATCTTCAATCAAGTGTCCTTTCGACTTTATCAAATATTCAAAATATGTATTTTTTCAGGTCTTCTTGCCAACTCTTTGATCAATGATCTTTTCCATCTGCGGCTTTTCAGCTACAAGCATCTATTTGACCCACTGAAATTCCTTCTGATTTTCTTCTCCTCTCTCTTCATCTACTCTGTAAGGGTACATATCTGCTATGTTGAATATGAGTGATATAACCACATCATCTGACAATTATATTTCATAAGCATTTTCCTCAAATTTCTGTAAAATCTTACACGACCCTATCTTTTTCATCTTCAACTCATTATATGTTCCCCTTGGGAATCTTTGTTTTCTTAGATGGGCTAATACCAAATATTCCACTTCGAATTGAAGCTCTCTTCAGTGTTGATCTGATATGCGCTTGTATTCTTGGTTGGAACTCTGCAACTGCCCTTTAATCTTACTGTGGAGCTCCTGCATCTCTGCTACAAAATCTTCCACTCCAGCACTCTGGAACTCATTCTGCTCCAAGTATGTCAACTCAGATACTCCTCTTGGCTACATTCCATATATTATTTTAAATGAGCTCTGTCCTATGCTCTGGTTAGGTGAGTCATTATATGCAAGTTCCGATTATGGTAGAATCTGATCCCATTGACTATGATGTTCAACTGCTAAACTCCTCAATAAGCCTCTCAAGCTTCGATTTACTACCTGAGTATGTCCATCCGTCTGAGGGTGATATGCTGAGCTAAAATATAGATTCTTCCCCATCTTTTTCCATAGTTTTCTCCAGAAATGACCAACGAATTTGGTATCTCTATCCAAAACAATACTCTTGGGTAAACCATGAAGTTGAAAAACTTCTTTGAAAAACAGATTTGCAATGTGCGTTGCATCACTGGTTTTCTGACATGGAATGAAATGTGCCATTTTTGAGAATTTGTCGACTACCACGAATATGGAATCAAAGCCTCTCTGTGTCCTCAGCATTCCTAACACAAAATCCATTCTTATCGCATCCCACGACCTCTCTGGTATTGGAAATGGTTGATACAATCTTGTATTTTATCTTTTTCCCTTTGCATGCTGGAAAATTATACATATGTTCACAAACTTCTTGGCATATGTCCTCATCCCTGGCCAATAATACAAACTATTCAGTTGTGCAGATGTTTTTTCATGGCTGAAATGTCCATCCAATCCTCCTTTATGTGTATCCTTCAAAAGGTTTTCTCTCATAGAACTCTTCGGGATACAAAATTGATTTCCTTTGAATAATAATCCATCCTGAATTAAATATTCAATCCATTGGCTCCTATCTCTCAAAAAAATATTATCACATGCTTCATAAGTGTCCTTGAAATCTGAATTATCTCTGTACATTTCCTTAAGGATATCAAAACCTAAGTTCTTCACATGAAACTCCTGCAGAATCAAACATTTCCTACTCAATGCATCAACAACCTTGTTAGCATTTCCAAAAATGTGATTTATAAAAAAAGTAATGTTTTTCATAAATTCAACCCATTTCGCATGTTTTTGGTTCAGTTTCTCCTATATGGCTATAAATTGTAAGGCTTGGTTGTCTCTATACAAAACAAACTCTTTTGGAACGAAGTAGTGCCTCCATTTCTTCAACGCTTGTATGACTACATAAAACTCGTTATCATACATGGAATAATTCCTTTTGGCATCGTTCATCTTATCACTGAAGTATGCAAGTGGTATATTGTCTTGACTTAGGACTACTCCAATCACAAATCCACTTGCATCACATCTCACTTGAAAAGTCTTACTAAAATCTAGCAGGACTAGAACTGGCTCTCCAGTTATCTTCTCCTTTAACAGATTGAAACTTTTCTCCACTTCCTCTGTCCAATGAAAATATTTATGTCTCTTCTTGACGATGTCCATCATTGGTGCACAAATTCCACTAAAATTCCTGATGAACTTCTTGTAAAAAATGGCTATTCCATGGAAGCTTTTGACTTCAAAGATATTCCTTGGCGAAGACCACTCTTTGATTGCTCTTACCTTCTCAGGATCCATCTTCAACTCATTCAAAGAGATCACAAAACCCAAATAAATAATCTCTGTCTTCATAAAAGATGACTTCTTCATATTTATCAGCAACTCCTCTTGTTGCAACCTCCTCATCACTAGAGTTAATTGTCTCAAATGTTCTTCCTCAGTCTTACTAAAGATCAGTATATCATCAAGATACATGATTACAAACTTTCCAATGAAATCTTTCAAGACCTCATTCATTAATCTTATAAAATTACTTGGTGCATTCATCAAGCCAAAGGGCATGACAAACCATTCATACATCCCTTCATTCATCTTGAATGTTGTCTTCCATTCATCACCTTCCCTCATTCTAATATGATGATATCCACTTTTCAAATCAATTTTAAAAAAAAAATTGCTCAACTCAAGCAATCCATCAAGTCATCCATCATGGGTAAGGGAAATCTATACCTGATGGTGATTTTGTTTATAGCCCTCGAGTCGGTACATATTCTCAATCCACCATCCTTCTTTGGAATTAACGTTGTTGGCACATCACATGGACTCAAGCTTTCTCTAATCAACCCTTTGTCCATCAAATCCTAGACTTTCTTCTTAGCTTCTTCATTCTCTTGTGGCGCCAATCTGTACACTGTTTTTTTTGGTAAATTCCATCCTGGTATAAGGTTAATGTGAATTCTTATACTTTTGATGGGAGGAAACAAACAAGGTAAATCGTCCACCACTATATTAGCGAAATTCTCTAGCAGTTCCTAAATTTCCTCAGGTAGATCATCTATTGAAGTATTGGTCAAGATGATTCTATCTTTTCTCACCACAAAAAACTGCATTTCTTCATCTTTCTTGACTTCATCAAGAAGTTCCTTCCCACTCATGAGAAGTATAGTATTTCTTGCTTCCTCTTTCGCCTTCTTTTATTCAATTGGCATCAACATATGTGTCCTACCATTCTTCTCCAAGGTGTATGTGTTCTTTCTTCCATCATGAATAACATTTCTTTCATATTTCCAAGGCCTCCACAACAAAAGATGAAATTCCATGGGAATAACATCACATAAGATCTCATCTCTATATCCCCATATCTTAAATTCAACTAAACATTGTTTAGTGATTGTTACCTGATGCCCTTTCTGCAACCACAAAACTTTGTATGGGCTTGGATGTGCAACTATCTCCAACTGCATATTTTCCACCATTTTTGTGGATATTATATTATCCATTCTTCCACTATCAACAATCACCTTGCATACCCAATCCTTGGTCTTGCAAGAAGTCCTAAATAACCTGTTCCTCTGGACTGGATTCTCCATCTCGTTTTTTGGCTTTAAGATAATTTTTCTCATCATTAAGGATCTTCCACCTTATGCATCTTCTGCCTTGACATTTTGCCTTTGCTCTTCTGAAATGTGAGCTTTGGATCCTCCATCCCTTTTTCTATCGGGACATTCAAAAGATTCGTGTCTGATCTTTCCACAGAAAAAACACTTTATTTCACCACCTCTGCCTCTTCTTCTTCCTCTTTCTCAAGGAAAAGTTTTCCTATCGGCATATTGTCCTCCTTGTGAGATTCCTCCCCTTTCTGGGTTGTTATGAGGTTTCTTTTCTTCATCCTTGGGCTTCTGCATTTTTTCTTGGGAAATTTCTTTGCCTCTACTCTGACTTCTGCTTCTTCCCCTTTGACCTTACTTTCGGGCCAATTTCACTTCTACCTTTGAAGCAATCTGATAAGCATATTCTACATTCTTGATTGACACCATGCTCATCTCATCCTGAATCTCATATATCAGGCCATTCATGTATCTGGTGACTTTTTCATCATCACTCTCGTGATGACCAGCTCTGATGTTTAATCTGTAAAATTCCTCAGTGTATTCCTTCACTGTCATCCCTTTCTGTCTCAAATTCTGCATTCTTCAAAACAGATTTATTTGGTAATCGTTGGGTATGAATTTATCTTTCATCTTGGTGACCATCCTGTCCCATCTTTTAATTATTTATTTTCCTTTGCAACTCCTGTCAGCCTACATTTCATCCCACCACAGTGTTGCATGCCCTTTCAGTCTAGTGACAACGTTCTTTACTTTCTTCTCTTCTTTGATATCCTCATAGTCGAAGTATTTATCTAGAGCTCTAAACCAATCTAGTATCTCCTCAACATATAAGTTTCCTTCATACATCGGGATGTCCATTTTTTCTCTGGCACTTATCCTTACAACAACTTTGAATAGACTTTTCTCTGCAGGATCTTTGTCTACAGTGTATTCTTTGGCTCCAACTTCATTCTCACTTTATGCCTCATTGATATCTCCAGTATTAGGTGTTCTCCTCTATTTTCTCTCCATAGCATCCAATCTAGAACGAAGTTCTCTCATTTCCCTTTCCATGGCTGGATCGGGTATAGGTCTCTCTTGACGAATCCTTGGTGGAATTATTTCAATCTGTCCACACAGAATTCAATCACAACTATATAATGTCTTCCCTCTACAAAAAACAATAGTTGTAGGCTCTAATACCACTTGACACAACACCCCACCCACCTCAATAGGGTATGCTTGACCTCTCGGCCTTTGGAACTTCCTATTCCCCTGAGCCAAAATGGCTCCTTAGTTCCCTCTGGAACCTTCAATGCATATAAAACCACAGGTCCTTCTAGAAGTTACACCCATGTGAACAACACTATGTGTGAACCTCGACTCCACGTGACCACCGGCATGACCACAGACTTCACCCAAATGGCTCTTCAAGTTCCTGCTGCGAGTTACCCTGACTCCTCTAATTCCCAAACTGTCGAAATGGGATAACAATCCTTAGCTCCTTGTTTATGCTTCCACCATATGACCTCCAACCAAATCCTGCGGCCTCACCTCTGAGAACGTCGTGATTTCGCGACTCGTGAGTTCGTGATGCGACTCTTCTCTCTTTTTCCTGAAGTCCTAACTCGTGACTTCTTTACCACAAATCAACGGTCCTGAGCCTCACATGATTTGAAGGTTCAGATTATTGTTTCACGAAGTCAGGACTTCGCAACTTGCGACTTCCAGGTATCCATTTCCTCCATTCTCCCGATTTTCGAAATGCCAAAACTCCAATCACCAATCAACGACTCTCGTTGTTCCATATCTAATGACTTCTATCTCTCCTGAGTTTGGTTTCAGCAAGGTGACTTCAAACCTCATCTCCCCTTTCAACTTTCCAAGTCTCTATCCCTCCTGAGCTTGATTCTTTTATGCAAACTCAATAATTCTAACGGATTATTGCACGTACTCCTTGCGGCCTTCACAATAACCTATGATTATCTAATAGCTCTCAACTCTGTGCACTCCTTGCGACAAAATTTATTCAACCACTCACTTGGTTGGAAACTTCTAAGACTTCAATCTGGCCTGCACACACCTTGCACGACTTAGTGTTATACTTGCAATTTTGTTGGTATAAGAACAACTCTATCTCTCCTGAGCTTTTCTGAGGTAAAACCCAGAAACGTGTCGACGCTCTCCTTGCGGACTTTCACTGCACTCCTTGCAGGAATTCTCATGACGAGAAGAAATTGAAACTCATACTCTCCCTCTCACTGGTTTCATACATTCAACATGAAATCATACACGTAAATCATTGAAACAAATGCATAACAGAGCTTATAAGAAAACTATAAACATACCATTAAATAGATGCAAACAGTAACCATAACAACACCATGAAATTGAGTCAAAGCATTCTTATATTAACTCAAGTGCCTCTGTACATGGGTTATATAGCAACAACTATCTTCTTATACAACTTCTACAGTATATGTTCTTATTTTCTCTCCTATGCTCTATTTCTCTTTAGCTCTACTCTTATAGTTGAGAATTATCATACAATACATCTACGAGGGAGCTTTATTAAGTTTTCCCTCGTACAACTCTAATCTATCTTATCACAATAAAAGACTAAACCTACTTTACATTTATTACATTAAATGCCTCCTATCGACAGATGAGAGAAATGCTCAAGATCTGCATTACAGTTCCCAAAACATTTAAGAACAATTACATCCTCCCAGCTATTACATTATTTTTTCATCTTTTAAATTTCAGAACATCTTCAAAATGCACGCTGGTGCATATCCAACCGTCCTTCGCTTGTTCTTTCTTGTTATGCTCCTGCATCACTAGTGAGCCTATTTATGTAATTATGTATATCATTAATATAAAATAGATCGTTGCGTGTAGACCGTCCATGATAAAAGAGTATGGGGAACTAAACTCCACTAGTTAGGGAAAGGGGGGGCTAAACATTAAGGACAAGGGGCTAATCTAGGGAGCTTAAGCCAAAAAAGAATAGAATATTAATATTCCTTAAAGTATAAAGTTTGGATAATTATTTTTCCTAAGTTCTAAGGATGGGGAAAAGTGGACCAAATTATCTCTCAACATGACAAGTGTCAAGTTGGGAACATGAATACATATAGCTTGGGCTTGGTTCATTTTCCCATTAATTCAATGATCAATCACTCACTCATTCAGCTATCCTTTGTAACTACTTGTACATGTATTTGTACCCATACCTCTATCTGTAATTGGTTATATTGGGAGTTGGAATGAAGAAGTGGGTGTTTAGGCCCGTGGGAGATTGAAGAGGCGCGTTGTCAGGCCCATGATAAATTTCTCTCTAGGTGAGAGAATTGTTGGGAATTGATTTCCGGAAGGTGCCAAACTACAAATACAGGGATCTAAGACTTCCTCTCTGGCCTATTGTTGAATCTTGGAAAGGAAGTGGGGAATTCAAAGGACTATTGAGAAAAGAAGGGGCACACTCCCTGGGGTGGCACAAGTATGTGGGGAATGAGGGACTATAGGATATTAGTTTGATTTGGCACCTGTGGCAAAGTCTTTCATATTGTCCTAGATACATATACCTAGTTAGGAATCCCTTTACCTAGGTGGATTTTAGTCCCAGCTCGGGGGTGACCGCTGTTGAGAGTGATGAGAAGCGTGGTATAAGGATGGGAGGTTTTTGGAAGGTCTGCACGCAGTTGGTGATAATTTTCCAAGATAAGTGTCAATGGTGTGTTAAATTACATGTTGCATTATTATTTATACGTTTGTTTTTATGGGTTTTTCCTATGTGTGTTGCATGTGTATTTTATTGTTATTTTGTATGAATCTATGCATTTGAAGAATGCATTTGTCAGTTTTAAGTTATATATATAAATTTTCGCAAGAGTTTCTGTGTGTATATGTTTTAATTTGTATACAGTTTGGAAAAATGTTATGTGGCATAGCCTAGTTGGATGTTGGGGTTGTTACAGTTTTGGAATTCTTGTTTATTATAAAAAGGATTGAAGAGCCTCATTGTAACCATCTTCTTATGAATGAGCGCATATGTCACATCTCTTCTCATAGCTAAGCTGCCACCATTCTACCAAGCTTGTTTTCCACTACATTGTACAGTCTCAGTACATTTTCTTATTGAATAGAAACTAGTTTTACTGTATGTTTGTTATTGTATCTCTTCTATTCTTGTGTATATGTGTTAAGAATAATAATAATCTATATTCATTTTTGTTATTCTCATAAAATCCAGATCAATGGTATTAGAGAGGTCTGCTCCTTGTCATTCTTAATGCATGCCTCGACGAGGTCAGGGTACAAATAACTGGGTCTTGAGCTTGTTTCTCTTAAGGAAACAATATCTCTCATGTCCAAGAAAACTCTCATGGTGGGAGAAAATAAATATGATGGGACATAAGATCCTTTCAAAATGTTTCTAGAGGAATCCCTCACACAAAAAAGGAACAAAATGATGGATAGTTTTGCTCAAATCATTCGACGACTACCAACAGGTGACACATCTTCCTCAAATGGAGGTGTCTCCCCCTTCAAGGTAAAAATCAACTGTGATATTCCCATATTTTAATGTCATACAGACATAGATGTTGTAGAAAAATGGTTGAATTTGCTAGAAGGGTATTTTTCTTTCAATAACTTTTCAAATAGAGAAAAGATTATGTTTGTTCACCTCAAAGCCATTCCCCATGTCAAATATTGGTGGGAGAATTTCTGTGAGAAAAAGGAAACGGAGGAACCCTCATTATTTATAGTTGCGGTTATCTGAAAGTCCTTCAGGGATGTTATCAAGGAAAAGTACTACCCTTTCAGAAGTTATGACGACCTATATACAAAATGGACCACACTGCAGTAGGAAAGAGACCAAGCAGTGCTCGAGTTCACAAATATCTTTCATACCTTGCGCACCAGTATGGGTATCAAATACTCTAAGAGACATATTGTTCTCAAGTATCGCGATGGTTTGCATAGATACATCCAGGCCGTAATGGAGTTTTTGGGCATCTCAGCCTTCGGCGCAACCTATCGATATGTTTCCAAAATTGATCAAAAGCTTAAACAAAAGACGTGACAATTCGGGCCTAGGAACCCCTCACTTAGAAGAAAGTAAAGGGAAGCCCCAACCCATAGAACATAGGAAAGAGAAAATATGTATAACCTCAGGAAAACTAGTCTAGGCCGAAAGAAAATAAGTACACTAGAAAGACAAAGAAAGATACCGGGAAGTGGTGCAACTTCCATAAGATCCCCTGGCATAACATTGTTGATTTCTGCTCCAAGATTTTGTTGGTGGCTAAGGTGAAAGCCTATGAATCAGATGCGGGTTCCAATTCTCAGTCAGAAACTGAAAGGGGGGTACATATTATTGATGTAGAATCTAGTGTCACCATTGATACCACCAAGGTTTAGCCCGGTGAACCAGATGAGAAAGAAGAAGGCGAGTGCCTCTTTCATTCACAGATCTAGGTAAAAGGAACCATGTTACACTTTATTGTTGATAGTGATAGATAGAAGGACCTCATATTAGAAGAGGTCATCAAGTGTCTATCCCTACCGACAATGTGCACCCGCACCCCTACACCATTGGATGGCTCCGCCAACGAAGCGATCTCCGCGTCAGCCAATAGTGTCGCATGTCGTACAACATCAAGCCCTTCAAAGATGAGGTATTGTGTGATGTTTTTCCTCTCGAAGTTTGTAATGTTCTTTTGGGCCAACCTTACTTATGGAAACGTCATGTTGTATATGATTCTAGGCCTCACAGTGTTATTATTACTTTGAACAAGAAATTATATAGGATACCCAAGGTAGTCCCACCTAGTGTTATTTCCTTGATCTCTTCCAATCAATGCAGGAAGGTCATCTCTCAGACCGAGAATTTTGTCTTATTCATGATTCTTTCTCAAAGTGAGTGAAAGATTGCATCCACATCCAGGGCCTTCACGAGCGACCTCTCCACACAACATAAGAAAGTGGACAAGGTCGTGGAAGAATACGAATATATATTCTCCTCACCTACCAGGGTACCTCTGCACTGTTAGGTCAATCATCCCATTAATCTGACCCCTGGTGCATCTCTTCCCAATGGCATAGTATATTGTTTCTCTCTATTAGAGAATGAGGAGATCAAGCAATAGATCCAAGAACTGTTTCACGCGGGGAACATCCATGCCAACTCATCTCCCTATGGGAGCCCAGTCGTACTAGTATAGAATAAATATGGGGCCTGACGACTCTGCATTGATTACCGAGCCCTGAATAAAATCATAGTAAAAAATTTGTACCCGATTCCCATAATTGATGATCTCCTTGATCAACTCAAGGGGGGGAAATAACTCAGTAAGATTGATCTAAAGTCTGGCTACCACCAGGTTCCCATAGAACAAACAAAAGTATGGAATACCGCCTTCAAGTCAAAAGAAGGTCTTTTTGAATGGATGGTCATGCATTTTGGTTTGACAAATGCTCCAACAAATTTCATTAGAATGATGGAGGATATCCTGTGACCTTTCACCAATACATTTGTAGTGGTGTATCTGGATGACATCCTCATATACAACAAGACTTGGGAGGAACACTTGCATCATATTCAATAGGTTTTTCACACCCTTCGACAACATAAGTGATGCAGGAGCATCAACAATGTCAAGCGAGCATGGGGCAAGCGCCAATACATTTTAAACACATGCTAAATTGTTTAAAAACTTTTGAAGATAGATGCGCCAAACATAAATGTAACAGTTAAGGAGAGGCGTACTTATATATCGTAATCAGACCTTGAGCGACCCGCTCTCGTCTAAAGGACTAAGAAGGCATTTATGTTAGTATGTAGCTTTGAATTCTCTGATTAGACAGTTTTAGGAGTGGAGGGAAAACAGATATAGACACCCTCATTGTAATATTGTAAAGAAAAGAGTGAAGAACATTACCAAGAAGGAGAAAACAAAGAGAGCATACAGAGCTGGAATAGAGAAAGTATAATTGAAAAACACCCATGTATAGAGATTAAGTTAATAGAAGAAGTCTTAATTAATATTCATGGCGTTGTGTTGTTTCTTGTATGTGTATGATGAATGGTGTGTTCATAATTTTACTCTTTCTGTTATACATTTTCTTTCTATGATGTCTATGGATGATTTCTTGTTAAATGTTTGAAGTCTGAGAGAGAAAGAGTTAGTAAATGAGTTTGAATTGTTTCTCTATCTGAGCGAGGGTTCCTGCAAGGAGTGTAGTTGAATTGTCCACAAGGAGTGCGTTGACAAAAAGGGTTCAGAGGTCTTATCTCTGAAGGTTCAGATAAGTTAGCTCTTGTTCTCATTTCCTCAAAGGTACAGTTAGGCACAGGAGTCGTGCAATGTGTGCACAGACCAAGCTTGAATCCAGGGTTTGAAACCTGTGAAGCTATTGCAGGACTGTCGCTGTAAGGAGTGCGCAGAGTTAAAGGAGTTCAACACCGAAGTGATTGAGGGTTGCCGCAAGGAATGCGTGCAAGAGGTTCTTGAAAGGTTTGAAGTCGTGGAAGACCTCATAAGGATTCGAACCTACTAAGTCGTCGAAGGGAAGAGACGAACGGTCAAAATTCTTTGTAGAAAATTAGCGAAATCTCTCCAGCCGTCCGATCTGATAGAGAAGTAAGGGGGTTACTGTTGTTTCCAGATTTTCAAGCTCAGGAGATTGTGAGCCGTTGGATCCTCACCTAGTTACCTGTCAGCCGTAGGATATGACAAGAGTTTCACGAGGGTTAAGCTCTCACAGGCAAGGTGAAGGTCCCGAAAGGTGTCGGGATATCGAAACTTCAGAATTCGGGATATCGAGAGTCTAGAGGACAGGAGATCGGGTCACTTCACGGTGGAAACCCCGATCTTGATCTAGACCATCCATCTGTTGGGACACGTGGCAGAGATCAAGCACCCATCGGTATTTTGTCTACCGGGGTTATAAGTTGACAGAGAAACTACAACATCGGGGAATCGCAAGTCACAAAATCCCGAGACTGAATCAGGACCGTCCATTAGTGAGACAGGTGGTGATGATCAAGAGCCCATCGACATTTCGCATGTCGGATTTTTGGGGTTCAGGAGGACAAGAGGAAATCGGCATTTGACTTCGCGAAATCGTGAATGATCGAGGACTGCCCATCGGTTGGGACACGTGGTGGAGATCGAAAGCCATCGACATTTTGGGATTCGATGTTTCGCGAATCCTAAAGACAGGAAGCACCCACATTTTGGAACCACAAAGTCCGAAACATCGATAAGGTGGAAAGCTCTGGTGTGGGGCCCACTGACGTCATTTCAACATATAGGAGGTCGAGAATCGAAACTTCGGGAGTTCCGAGGGAAAGAGCCCATAAGAATTTTAGTTCCCGAAATCGCGAAGTGACAAGGACCGTCCATCTCTAGGGGACGCATGGCAACAATATAGGTCTTCAAAGAAAAATACAGAAAGGGAGACCATTTCGGGAGACCAAGATTCAGAGGATCAGTAATCCTGAGGACAAAGGGTCCATGCGTTTCAGCATTCGAAAGCCCGAAATCGTGAAAGACTTAGGACTGCGATCATACGAAATAATTGTCACATGGACCAAAAGGTAGCCAGGGGGAAAAACCACTGTTGAATCTTTTTTGGCAGTTCAGGATATCGTAGATCGGGGGATCGAGAAGGTTGAGGTTCTCGACAACGGGGATCGCGAAACCTCGAAACCTGAAATTTTGGTCGGGAAGAGACCAGGTATACACAAAAGTTGTGACAGGGGAAAAATAAGGACCTGTGAATTGGGTTTTTAACAAAGATTCTAGTGAGGAATCGAAAGAGCCACTTTGGCTTGAAGGTGAAGTTAGAAAGATCTGTTAAGACTGGGAGGTAAGCGCAGAGGCTTTGCCGAAAAAGAGGTGACATCGGGGTCAGATTTGGTATCAGAGCCCTGAAAGGGTTCTTTGCTTTCTGTGGCAAGGAAAATAAAAATTCACCATGCTGCCTAGAAGAAGGGACATGCAAACACCCAATTTGCTAGAGGAAAGGGAAATACCAAGAAGAAGAGGTAGGCAGATGCCTGACCCAACCATGGCAAGAGAAATGTGTGATTTACACACCAGATTTGAGGACATGGAGACAGCACAGAGATGCGTAGTCGGTATTGGGGATCTTAGTCATTCTGAAAGTGAAAATGAAGTTGAACATGAAGAAGAAGAAGTTTCATAGAAAGATGTCGTAAATGAACGCTTGATTAGAGCTGTCGCAAGGATGGGTGTCAGGGAAAAAATGGACATCCCAGTTTATGAAGGAAACCTGGATGTTGAAGAGCTTCTATACTGGATTACAGCTCTGGAAACTTATTTTGACTATGAAGATGTCGACGAAGACAAGATGGTCAGACATGCCATCACAAGGCTGAAAGGACATGGAACATTGTGGTGGGATGAACTACAAGCTGACAAACGCTGCAAAGGCAAGCAATAAATCAAGAGTTGGGATAGGATGATTGCGAAGATGAAGGAAAAATTCATCCCTAGGGATTACCAGATTACTCTGTTTCGAAGAATGCAAAATTTGAGACAGAAGCTGATGACAATGAAGGAATATACTGAAGAATTCTACACGCTGAACATCAGGGCAAGTCATCAGGAAAGCGATGATGAAAAGGCTGCCAGGTACATGAATGGCTTGAGATATGACATTCGGGATCGGATGAGCATGGTATCCATCCGAATGGTGGAATATTCTTATAAAATGGCTCTAAAGGCTGAAGAAAAGTTAATCTGAAAACAAGGTCAGAGAGGCCGAGGCAGAAGTCAAACCAGGGGAAAATCAGTTGTCCAAGATAAAAATCAAAAACCTAAGGAGGACTAGAAGAAACCTCAGGCTCGAACTGACAGAGGTGGAACCTCACAGTGAGGGAAATATGTTGAACAGAGAGGGAAGCATACCGAACAAAGAGGATATTATGCTGATAATAATATTTTTCCTCGTACTAGAGGTAGAGGAAGAGGAAGAGGTGGAGTAATAAAGTGCTTCATGTGTGGGAAAAATGGACACAAATCTTATGAATGTCTAGACAAGAAGAAAGAGAGTGGAGAGGCTCACATTTCCGAAGCACAGAGGTTGAATGTTGAGGAAAAGGATGTTGAAGGCGAAAGATCGTTGATGATGCGAAAAGTTCTGTTAACACTAGAGAACGAGGTGGACAGTTAAGTCCAAAGGAACAAACTTTTTCAGACTGCTTGCAAAACCAAGGACAGGGTATGCAAGGTCATTGTGGACAATGGTAGCACAGATAGTCTCATTTCAACGGAGATGGTAGAAAAGATGGAGTTGGAGATGACTGAACATCCAAGTCCATATAGAGTTTCATGGCTACAAAAAGGACATCAGGTAAATGTCACTAAACAATGTTCAGTTGAATTTAAGATAGGAGGATATAATGATAAGATACTCTGTGATGTTATTCCTATGGATGTTTGTCATCTATTGTTGGGTAGACCGTGGCAATATGACAGAAATGTGATTAATGATGGGAGGATGAACACATACACCCTAGAGAAGAATGGGAGAACTCACATGTTACTTCCAATCAAAGATAAGGAAATGAAACCTGAAGTAAGTAACACTGTACTTATAATGAGTGGGAAGGAAATCCTTAATGAGGTCAAGAAGAAGGAGGAACCACAATTTATTGTGGTCAGGAAGCCAACGATTGTTTTAACCAGCACAAGGATAAATGATCTACCAGAAGAGGTTCAGGAAATACTGGAAGAGTTCGTTGACATAGTAGTAGACGAATTACCTCATTCATTGCCACCAATTAGAAGTGTGAGTCATCATATTGATCTCATACCTGGAGTCAGTTTACGAAACAAAGCAGTGTACACATTAACACCGCAGGAGAATGAAGAAGTCAAAAGACATGTCCAGGATTTGCTGGATAAAGGGTTGGTTAGAGAAAGCTTGAGTCCATGTGTTGTTCTGACAATACTCAGTCCAAAGAAAGACGGAGGCTGGAGGATGTGTACTGATTCGAGGGCAATCAACAAGATAACCATCAGGTACAGATTTCCATTTCCAAGGATGGATGATCTGATGGATTGCTTAAGTGGAATTTTTTTTTTCGAAGATTGATATGAAAAGTGGATATCACCAGATTCGTATGAGGGAAGGTGATGAATGGAAAACAACCTTCAAGACTAACGAAGGGTTGTATGAATGGCTTCTTATGCCATTTGGTTTAACAAATGCACCAAGTACCTTAATGAGGTTGATGAACGAAGTCCTAAAGGAGTTCATCGAAGAATTTGTCATTGTGTATCTGTATGATATACTAATCTTCAGTAAAACAGAGGCAGAGCATCTGAAACACTTAGCTACAGTGATGAAGAGATTACAGCAAGAGAAGTTGTTGATAAACATGAAGAAATCCTCATTCATGAAGACATAACTCATCTATTTGGGTTTTGTTATTTCTGCAGATAAATTGATGATGGATCCAGATAAGGTGGAGGTGATCAAGAATTGGCCATCACTAAAGAACATATTTGAGGTGAGAAGTTTTAATGGATTAACTAGTTTCTACCAGAAGTTCATCAGGAATTTCAGTGGAATTAGTGCACCGATGATGGAAACAGTGAAGAAAAGACACAAATATTTTCACTGGACAGAAGAGGCTGAGAAGAGTTTTAATCTGTTGAAGAGAAAAATCACGGAACAACCAATTCCTGTGTTGCCTGATTTTCAAAAGACATTTCAAGTGAAATGCGATGCAAGTGGATTTGCAATAGGGGCAGTCTTGAGTCAAGAAGAAAGGCCGATAGCATACTTTAGTGAGAATCTGAATGAAGCAAAGGTGAAGTACTCCACATATGACAAGGAGTTTTATGCTATCATTCAGGCATTGAAGAAGTGGAGGCACTATTTGATTTCGAAAGAGTTTGTCCTATACAGTGACAATCATGACCTGCAGATTGTGACTCAACAAGAAAAGTTGAATCGAAGACATGTAAAATGGGTTGAATACATGCAGAACTTTACTTTTGTAATTAAGCATATTTCTAGAACTGCTAACAAGGTTGTTGATGCTTTGAGCAGGAAATGTTTGTTGTTGCAGGAGTTCAGAGTTAAAACACTGGGTTTTGATGACCTCAGGGACATGTACAGAGATGATCCAGATTTTAAGGAAGCATGTGAAGCAGTTGAGAATCCAATTCTCAGAGATAGAAGCCAATCGACATAATACATGATCCAAGAAGGATTGTTGTTTAAAGGTAATCAACTTTGTATTCCAAATTGATCCATGAGGGAGAATTTTCTGAAGGAGAAACAAAATGGAGGATTGGTCGGGCACTTTGGTCATGAAAAGACATTCACAAAATTTAATGAGTCATATTTTTGGCCAGGAATGCGAGCAGATGTCAAGAGATTCATGGAAAGATGCAGAATTTGCCAGCATTTGAAAGGAAAGAGACAAAATGCAGGATTTTATCAACCATTTCCAATACCTAAGAGGCCATGGGATGCAGTTAGCATGGATTTCATATTGGGTTTGCCAAGGACACAAAGAGGGTTTGACTCAATGTTTGTGGTGGTGGATAGATTTTCCAAAATGGCACACTTTATTCCATGTCAGAAAACTAGTGACGCAACTCACATTCCGAATTTGTTTTTCAAAGAAGTCATTCGACTTCATGGCTTACCAAGGAGAATAGTTTCAGATTGAGACACTAAATTTGTAGGACACTTTTGGAGGACCTTATGGAAGAAGATGGGAACTAACTTGTCATTCAGTTTGTCTTATCATCCTCAGACGGATGGACAGACATAAGTGGTAAACAAGAGTTTAGGAGACTTTCCGAGGAGCATGGTGACATAACACCACAGCCAATGGTACAACATATTACCACAGGCAAAGTTTTCTTATAATGACTCAGTTAAAAGAAGCACAGGACAAAGTCCATTTCAAATTGTTTATGGCATGAAGTAGAGAGGAATTTCTGAGTTGAGAGATTCAAAATAGATTGTGACTAGGAGCGCTAGTGCAGAAGACTTCACAGGGGCGATGAAAGAACTTCACAACCAAGTGAAGGAGCGTTTATAGAACTCGAGCTAGGAGTATAAGCGCAGGGAAGATCAACAGAAGAGAGAACTTCAGTTTGAGGTTGGTGATTTGATTCTGGCACATCTGAGAAAGTAAAGGTTCCCGAAGGGGACATATAACAAACTGAAGATGAAGAAGATCGGACCATGTAAGGTCTTGAAGAAAATTGGGGCAAATGCTTATGAGATTGAATTACCTGATGGGATCGAAATTTCTCCGATATTCAATGTCTCAGATTTGTACCCATACAAAAATAAGGAAGCAGGAACAAGTGGTGAACAACCAGAGATCCAGTGGACAAAGAAGATGCCTATTGCAGAGAATCCACAGATGGAAAGCATACTAGACAAAAGAATTAGCAAGAAGCCCAGAAGAAAACAATACTTTGAATACTTGGTCAAGTGGAAAGGACATCTAGTTGAAGATGCCAACTGGGAGAATGAAGCAAAGATTCAGAAGCATGGAAAGACCGTGCGAGAGATCATGGACAGGAGCCCATGAAAATTTTCAAGCGAGGGAGTATGATACATGAGAATCACCAATGTCAAGCAAGCGTGGGGCAAGTGCCAATATATTTTAAACACATGATAAATTGTTTAAAAACTTTTGAAGATAGATGCGCCAAATGTAAATGTAACAGTTAAGGAGATGCGTACTTATAGATTGTAATCATACCTTGAGCGACCCACTCTTGTCTGAAGGACTAAGAAGGCATTTATGTTAGTAGGTAGCTTTGAATTCTCTGATTAGACAGTTTTAGGAGTGGAGGGAAAACGGATATAGACACCCTCATTGTAATATTGTAAAGAAAAGAGTGAATAACATTACCAAGAAGGAGAAAAAAAAAAGAGCATACAGAGCTCGAACAGAGAAACTGTAATTGAAAAACACCCATGTACAGAGATTAAGTTAATAGAAGAAGTCTTAATTCAGATTCATGGCGTTGTAGTTGTTTCTTGTATGTGTATGCTGAATGGTAAGTTCATAATTTTACTCTTTCTGTTATATATTTTCTTTCTATGTTGTGTATGGATGATTTCTTGTTAAATGTTTGAAGTCTGAGAGAGAAAGAGTTAGGAAATGAGTTTGAATTGTTTCTCTATCTGAGCGATGGTTCCTGCAAGGAGTGCAGTTGAATTGTCCGCAAGGAGTGCGTTGACAAAAAGGGTTCAGAGGTCTTATCTCTGAAGGTTTAGATAAGTTAGCTCTTGTTCTCAATTCCTCAAAGGTGCAGTTAGGCACAGGAGTCGTGCAATGTGTGCACAAACCAAGCTTGAATCCAGGATTTGAAACCTGAGAAGCTATTGCAAGACTATCGTTGCGTGGAGTGCATGAAGTTAAAGGAGTTCAACACCGAAGTGATTGAGGGTTGCCGCAAGGAATGCATACAGGAGGTTATTGAAAGGTTTGAAGTCATGGAAGACCTCAGAAGGATTCGAACCTGCTAAGTCGTCGAAGGGAAGAGATGAACGGTCAAAATTCTTTGTAGAAAATTAGCGAAATCCCGACAGCTGTCCAATCTGATAGAGAAGTAAGGGGGTTACGGATATTTCTAGAGTTCCAATCTCGGGAGATTGTGAGTTGTTGGATCCTCACCTATTTACCCATCAGTTGTAGGATCTGACTGGAGTTGCACGAGGGTTAAGCTCTCACAAGTAGGGTGAAGGTCTCGAAAGGCGTCGGGATATTGGAACTTAGGAATTCGGGATATCGAGAGTCTAGAGGACAGGAGATCGGGTGACTTCACAGTGGAAACCCCGATCTTGATCTGGAACGTCCATCTGTTGGGACACGTGGCAGAGATCAAGCACCCATCAATATTTCGGCTACCAGGGTTATAAGCTGACAGAGAAACTACAACATCAGGGAATCGCAAGTCGCGAAATCTAGAGACTGAATCAAGACCGTCCATCAGTGAGATAGGTGGTGACGATCAAGAGCCCATCGACATTTCGCATGTCGGATTTTTGGGGTTCAGGAGGACAGGAGGACATCGGCATTTGACTTCGCAAAATTATGAATGATTGAGGACTGTCCATCGGTTGGGACACGTGGTGGAGATCGAAAGCCATCGACATTTTGATATTCGTCATTTCGCGAATCCTGAAGACAGGAAGCACACACATTTCAGAACCGCGAAGTCCGAAACCCCGATAATGTGGAAAGCTCTGGTGTGGGGCCAACTGATGTCATTTCAACATATAGGAGGTTGGGAATCATAACTTTGGGAGTTCCGAGGGAAAGAGCCCATAAGCATTTTAGTTCCCGAAACCGCGAAGTGACGAGGACCATCCATCTCTAGGGGACGCGTGGCAACAATCTAGGTCTTCGAAGGAAAATCCCAAAAGGGAGACCATTTCGGGAGATCAGGATTCGTAGGATCAGGAATACTAAGGACAAAGGATCCATGTGTTTCGGCATTCAAAAGCTTGAAATCGCGAAAGACTTAGGACTGCGATCATATGAAATAGTGGTCACATGGACCAAAAGGTAGCCACAGGGACTAACCGTTGTTTAAGCCATTTTGGAATTTCAGGATGTCGGAGATCGAGGGATTGAGAAGGTTGAGGTTCTCGACAACGGGGATCGTGAAACCCTGAAACGCAAAATTTCGGTCGGGAGGAGACCAGGTATACGCAGAAGTTGTGACAGGGGAAAAAGAAGGACCTGTGAATTGGGTTTTTAACAAATATTCTAGTGAGGAATCGAAAGAGCCACTTTGTCTCCAAGGTGAAGTTAGAATGATCCAATAAGACCGGGAGGTTAACGCAGAGAATTTGCTGAGAAATAGGTGATGTCTGCGTCAGGTTTGGTATCAGAGCCCAGAAAGGGTTCTTTGGTTTCTGTGGCAAGGAAAAGGAAAATTCACCATGCCACCTAGAAGAAGGGACATGCAAAAACCCATTCGCCAGAGGAAAGGAAAATACCAAGAAGAAGAGGTAGGAAGATGCCAGACCAAGCCATGGCAAGAGAAATGCATGATTTATGTGCCAGACTTGAGGACATGGAGACAACACAGAGACACACCGTCAGTATTGGGGATTTTAGTGATTTCGAAAGTGAAAATGAAGTTGAACATGAAGAAGAAGAAGTTTCAGCGGAAGATGCCGCAAATGAATTCTTGATTAGAGTTGTCGCAAGGATGGGTGCCAGGGAAAAAATGGACATCCCAGTTTATGAAGGAAACCTGGATGTTGAAGAGCTTCTAGACTAGATTAGAGCTCTGGACACTTATTTGGACTATGAAGATGTCGAGGAAGACAAGAGGTCAGACATGCTATCACAAGGCTGAAAGGACATACATCATTGTGGTGGGATGAACTACAATCTGATAGACGCTGCAAAGGCAATAAAAAAATCAAGAGTTGGGATAGGATGATTGCGAAGTTGAAGGAAAAATTCATCCCCAGGGATTACCAGATTACTCTGTTTCGAAGAATGCAAAATTTGAGACAGAAGCTGATGACAGTGAAGGAATATCCTGAAGAATTCTATAGGCTGAACATCAGGGAAAGTCATTGGGAAAGTGATGATGAAAAGGTTGCCAGGTACATGAATGGCTTGAGATATGACATTCAGGATGAGATGAGCATGGTAACCATCCGAATGGTGGAAGATGCTTATCAAATGGATCTAAAGGCTGAAGAAAATTTGAGTCGAAAGCAAGGTCAGAGAGGCCGAGGCAGAATTCAAGCCAGGGGCAAATCAGTTGTCCAAGATAAAAATCAAAAGCCTAAGGAGGACTAGAAGAAAACTTAGGCTCGAACTGATAAAGGTGGAACCTCACATCGAGGGCAATATGCTAAATAGAGAGGGTAGCATATCGAACAAAGAGGAGATTATGCTGATAACAATATTTTTCCTCGTACTAGAGGTATAGGAAGAGGAAGAGGTGGAGTAATAAAGTGCTTCACATGTGGGAAAAATGGACACAAATCTTATGAATGTCTAGACAAGAAAAAAGAGAGTGGAGAGACTCAAATTTCTGAAGCATAGAGGTGGAATGTTGAGGCAGAGGATGCTGAAGGCGAAAGATCGTTGATGATGCGAAAAGTTCTCTTAACACCAGAGAAGGAGGTGGAGATTTCAGTCCAAAGGAACAAAATTTTTCGGACTTCTTTCAAAACCAAGGACAGGGTATGCAAGGTCATTGTGGACAGTGGTAGCACAGATAATCTCGTTTCAACGGAGATGGTAGAAAATATGGAGTTGGAGACGACTGAACATTCAAATCCATATAGAGTTTCATGGCTACAAAAAGGACATCAGGTAAATGTCACTAAACAATGTTCAATTGAATTTAAGATAGGAGGATATAATGATAAGATACTCTGTGATGTTATTCCTATGGATGTTTGTCATCTATTGCTGGGTAGACCATGGAAATATGACAAAAATGTGATTAATGATGGGAGGATGAACACATACACCCTAGAGAAGAATGGGAGAACTCACATGTTACTTCCAATCAAAGATAAGGAAATGAAACTTGAAGTAAGTAACACTGTACTTCTCATGAGTGGGAAGGAACTCCTGAACAAGGTCAAGAAGAAGGAGGAACCACAATTCATTGTGTTCAGGAAGCCAACGATTGTTTTAACCAACACAAGGATAGATGATCTACCAGAAGAGGTTCAGGAACTGATGGAAGAGTTCACTGACATAGTAGTAGATGAACTACCTCGTTTGTTGCCACCAATCAGAAGTGTGAGTCATCGTATTGATCTCATACCTAGAGCCAGTTTACCAAACAAAGCATTGTACAGATTAACGCCGCAGGAGAATGAAGAAGTCAAAAGACAAGTCCAGGATTTGTTGGATAAAGGGTTGGTTAGAGAAAGCTTGAGTCCATGTGTTGTTCCGACAGTACTCAGTCCAAAGAATGACGAAGGTTGGAGGATGTGTACCGATTCAAGAGCAATCAACAAGATAACCATCAAGTTCATATTTCCATTGCCAAGGATGGATGATCTGATCGATTTCTTAAGTGGACCAATTTTTTTTTCGAAGATTGATTTGAAAAGTGGATATCACCAGATTCGTATGAGGGAAGGTGATGAATGGAAAACAACCTTCAAGACAAATGAAGGGTTGTATGAGTGGCTTGTTATGCCATTTGGTTTAACAAAAACACCAAGTACCTTCATGGGGTTGATGAACGAAGTCTTGAAGGAGTTCATAGGAGAATTTGTCATTGTGTATCTGGATGATATACCGATCTTCAGTAAAACAGAGGTAGAGTATCTAAAACACTTAGCTACAGTGATGAAGAGATTACAACAAGAGAAGCTGCTGATAAACATGAAGAAATCCTCATTCATGAAGACAAAACTCATCTCTTTGGGTTTTGTTATTTCTGCAGATAAATTGAGGATGGATCCAGATAAGGTGGAGGTCATCAAGAATTTGCCATCACCTAGAACATATTTGAGGTGAGAAGTTTTCACGGATTGGCTAGTTTCTACTGGAAGTTCATCAGGAATTTCAGTGGAATTAGTGCACCGATTATGGACACAGTGAAGAAAAGACACAAATATTTTCACTGGACAGAAGAGGCTGAGAAGATTTTTAATCTATTGAAGAGTAAAATCACGGAACAACCAATTCTGGTGTTGCCTGATTTTCAAAAGACATTTCAAGCGAAATGTGATGCAAGTGGATTTGCAATAGGGGCAGTCTTGAGTCAAGAAGACAGGTCGATAGTGTACTTCAGCAAGAAGCTGAATGAAGCGAAGGTGAAGTACTCCACATATGACAAGGAGTTTTATGCTATCATTGAGGCATTGAAGAAGTGGAGGCACTATTTGATTCCGAAGGAGTGTGTCCTATACAGTGACAATCATGCACTGCAGTTTGTGACTCGATAGGAAACGTTGAATCAAAGACATGTAAAATGGGTTGAATACATGCAGAACTTTACTTTTGTAATTAAGCATATTTATGGAACTACTAACAAGGTTGTTGATGCTTTGAGCATGAAATGTTTGTTGTTGTAGGAGTTCAGAGTTAAAACACTGGGTTTTGATGACCTCAGGGACATGTACATAGATGATCCAGATTTTAAGGAAGCATATGAAGCAGCTGAGAATCAATTCTCGGAGATAGAAGCCAATGGACATAATACATGATCCAAGAAGGATTGTTGTTTAAAGGCAATCAAATTTGTATTCCAAATTGCTCCATGAGGGAGAATTTGTTGAAGGAGAAACACAGTGGAGGATTGGCCGGGCACTTTGGTCACGACAAGACATTCACAAAATTGAATGAGTCATATTTTTGGCCGGGAATGTGGGCAGATGTCAAGAGATTCGTGGACAGATGCAAAATTTTCCAGCATTCGAAAGGAAAGAGACAAAATGCAGGATTTTATCAACCATTGCCAATACCTGAGAGGCTGTGGGATGCAGTCAGCATGGATTTCATATTGGGGTTTCCAAGGACACAAAGAGGGTTTGACTCAATATTTGTGGTGGTCGATAGATTTTCCAAAATGGCACACTTTATTCCATGTCAGAAAAAAAGTGACACAAATCACATTGCGAATCTATTTTTCAAAGAAGTCATTCGACTTCATGGCTTACCAAGGAGCATAGTTTCGGATCGAGACACTAAATTCATAGAACACTTTTGGAGGAACTTATGGAAGAAGCTGGGAACTAACTTGTCGTTCAGTTCAGCTTATCATCCTCAAACGGATGGACAGACAAAAGTGGTAAACATGAGTTTAGGAGACTTGCCGAGGAGCTTGGTGACATAACACCATAGCCAATGGGACAACATATTACCACAGACAGAGTTTGCTTATAATGACTCAGTTAACAGAAGCACAGGACAAAGTCCATTTCAAATTGTTTATGGCATGCAACCGAGAGGAATTTCTGAGCTGACAGATTCAAAACAGATTGCGACTAGGAGCGCTAGTGCAGAAGACTTCACAGGGGCGATGAAAGAACTTCATAACCTGGTGAAGGAGCATTTACAGAACTCGAGTCAGGAGTATAAGAATAGGGCAGATCAACACAAGAGACAACTTCAGTTTGAGTTTGGTGATTTGATTCTGGCACATCTGAGAAAGGAAAGGTTCTCGAAGGGGACATATAAAAAACTGAAGATGAAGAAGATCGGACCATGTAAGGTCTTGAAGAAAATTGGGGAAAATTCTTATGAGATTGAATTACCCGATGGCATCGGAATTTCTTCGATATTCAATGTCTTTGATTTGTACCCATACAAAAACGAGGAAGCAGGAACAAGTGATGAACAACTAGAAGTCCAGTGGAAAAAGCATATGCCTGTTGCAGAGAAGCCACAGATGGAAATCACACTAGACAAAAGAATTAGCAAGAAGACTAGAAGAAAACAATACTTTGAATACTTGGTCAAGTGGAAAGGACATCTAGTTGAAGATGCCATATGGGAGAATGAAGCAAAGATTCATAAGGATGGATAGACCATGCGAGAACTCATGGATAGGAGCCCATGAAAATTTTCAAGTGAGGGAGTATGATGCTGGAGCATCGCCAATGTCAAGAGAGCGTGGGGAAAGCGCCAATACATTTTAAACACATGATAAATTGTTTAAAAACTTTTGAAGATAGATGTGACAAACGTAAATGTAACAATTAAGGAGAGGTGTACTTATAGATTGTAATCAGACCTTGAGCGACCCGCTGTCGTCTGAAGGACTAAGAAGGCATTTATGTTAGTAGGTAGCTTTGAATTCTCTGATTAGACAGTTTTAGGAGTGGAGGGAAAACGGATATAGACAACCTCATTGTAATATTGTAAAGAAAAGAGTGAAGAACATTACCAATAAGGAGAAAAAAAAAAGATCATATAGAGCTCGAACAGAGAAACTGTAATTGAAAAACACCCATGTACAGAGATTAAGTTAATAGAAGAAGTCTTAATTCAGATTCATGNAGAAGAAGTCTTAATTCAGATTCATGGCGTTGTAGTTGTTTCTTGTATGTGTATGCTGAATGGCATGTTCATAATTTTACTCTTTCTGTTATACATTTGCTTTCTATGTTGTGTATGGATGATTTCTTGTTAAATGTTTGAAGCCTAAGAGAGAAAGAGTTAGGAAATGAGTTTCAATTGTTTCTCTATCTGAGCGAGGGTTCCTTCCAGGAGTGCAGTTGAATTGTCCTCAAGGAGTGCGTTGACAAAAAGGGTTCAGAGGTATTATCTCTGAAGGTTAAGATAAGTTAGCTCTTGTTCTCATTTCCTCAAAGGTGCAGTTAGGCACTGGAGTCGTGTAATGTGTGCACAGACCAAGCTTGAATCCAGTGTTTGAAACCTGTGAAGCTATTGTAGGACTGTCACTGCAAGGAGTGCGCGGAGTGAAAGGAGTTCAACACCGAAGTGATTGAGGGTTTCTGCAAGGGATGCATGCAGAAGGTTCTTGAAAGGTTTGAAGTGGTGGAAGACCTCAGAGGGATTCAAACCTACTAAGTCATCGAAGGGAAGAGACGAACGGTCAAAATTCTTTGTAGAAAATTAGCGAAATCCTGCCAGCCGTCCGATCTGATAGAGAAGTAAGGGGGTTACGGTTGTTTCCAGAGTTCCAATCTCAGGAGATCGTGAGCCATTTGATCCTCACCTAGTTACCCTTCAGCCGTAGGATCTGACTGGATTTGCATGAGGGTTAAGCTCTCACTGGCAGGGTGAAGGTCCCGAAAGGCATCAGGATATCAGAACTTCAGAATTCGGGATATCGAGAGTCTAGAGGACAGGAGATCGGGTCACTTCACAGTGGAAACCCCGATATTGATCTGGACTGTCCATCTGTTGGGACACGTGGAAGAGATCAAGAACCCATCGGTATTTCGGCTACCGGGGTTATAAGTTGACAGAGAAACTACAACATCGGGGAATCGCAAGTCGCGAAATCCTGAGACTAAATCAGGACCATCCATCAGTGAGACAGATGGTGACGATCAAGACCCCATCGAAATTTCGCATGTCGAATTTTAGGGGTTCAGGAGGACAGGAGGACATCGGCATTTGATTTCGCAAAATTGCGAATGATTGAGGATCGTCCATCGGTTGGGACACGTGGTGGAGATCAGAATCCATCGACATTTCAGGATTCGATGTTTCGCGAATCTCGAAGACAGGAAGCACACACATTTCAGAACCGCAAAGTTCGAAGCCTCGATAAGGTGGAAAGCTCCGGTGTGGGGCCAACTAACGTCATTTCAACATATAGGAGGTCCGGAATCAGAACTTTGGGAGTTCCGAGGGAAAGAGCCCATAATCATTTTAGTTCCCGAAACCACGAAGTGACGAGGACCGTCCATCTCTAGGGGACACGTGGCAACAATCTAGGTCTTCGAAGGAAAATACCGAAAGGGAGACCATTTCGGGAGATCAGGATTCGGAGGATCGAGAATCCTGAGGACAAAGGGTCCATGCATTTCGTCATTCGAAATCCTGAAATCGCGAAATACTTAGGACTGCGATCATATGAAATAGTGGTCACATGGACCAAAAGGTAGCCACAGGGACTAACCGTTGTTGAAGTCGTTTCAACATTTCGGGATATCGAAGATCAGGGGATCGAGAAGGTTGAGGTTCTCGATAATGGGGATCGCGAAACCCTGAAACCCAAAATTTCGGTCAGGAAGAGACCAGGTATATGCAGAAGCTGTGACAGGGGAAAAATAAGGACCTGTGAATTGGGTTTTTAACAAAGATTCTAGTGAGGAATCGAAAGAGCCACTTTGGCTCGAAGGTGAATTTAGAACGATCCGTTAAGACCAAGAGGTTAGCGCAGAGGCTTTTCCGAGAAAGAGGTGACGTCTGTGTCAGGTTTGGTATTAGATCCGAGAAAGGGTTCTTTGGTTTCTATGGCAAGGAAAAGGAAAATTCACCATGCCACCTAGAAGAAGGGACATGCAAACACCCAATCCACCAGAGGAAAGGGAAATACCAAGAAGAAGAGGTAGGCAGATGCCTGACCCAGCCATGGCAAGAGAAATGCGTGATTTACGCGCCAGACTTGAGGACATGGAGACAACACAGATACACACAGTCGGTATTGGGGATCTTATTGATTCCAAAAGTGAAAATGAAGTTGAACATGAAGAAGAAGAAGTTTTAGCGGAAGATGCCACAAATGAACGCTTGATTAGAGTTGTTGCAAGGATGGGTGCCAGGGAAAAAATGGACATCCCAGTTTATGAAGGAAACATGGATGCTGAAGAGCTTATAGATTGGATTAGAGCTCTGGACACTTATTTTGACTATGAAGATGTTGAGGAAGACAAGAAGGTCAGACATGTCATCACAAGGCTGAAAGGACATGCATCATTGTGGTGGGATGAACTACAAGATGAAAGATGCCACAAAGGAAAGCAAAAAATCAAGAGTTGGGATAGGATGATTACGAAGATGAAGGCTAAATTCATCCCCAGGGATTACCAGATTACTTTGTTTCGAAGAATGAAAAATTTGAGATAGAAGGTGATGACAGTGAAGGAATATACTGAAGAATTCTACAGGCTAAACATCAGGGAAAGTCATCGGAAAAGCGATGATGAAAAGGTTTCCAGGTACATGAATGGCTTGAGATATGACATTCAAGATGAGATGAGAATGGTATCTATCTGAATGGTGGAAGATTCTTATCAAATGGCTCTAAAGGCTGAAGAAAAGTTGAGCTGAAAGCAAGGTCAGAGAGGCCAAGGCAGAAGTCAAGCCAGGGGAAAATCAGTTGTCCAAGATAAAAATTAGAAACCTAAGGAGGAATGGAAGAAACCTCAGGCTCAAAATGATAGAGGTGGAACCTCACAGCAAGGGCAATATGCTGAACAGAGAGGGCAGCATACCGAACAAAGAGGATATTATGCTGATAATAATATTTTTCCTCGTACTAGAGGTAGAGGAAGAGGAAGAGGTGGAGTAATAAAGTGCTTCACGTGTGGGAAAAATGGACACAAATATTATGAATGTCCAGACAAGAAGAAAGAGAGTGGAGAGACTCACATTTCCGAAGCACAAAGGTGGAATGTTGAGGCAGAGGATGTTGAAGGCGAAAGATCGTTGATGATGCGAAAAGTTCTCTTAACACCAGAGAAGGAGGTGGAGAGTTCAGTCCAAAGGGACATACTTTTTCAGATTGTTTGCAAAACCAAGGATAGGGTATTGAAGGTCATTGTGGACAGTGGTAGCACAGATAATCTCGTTTCAATGAAGATGGTAGAAAAGCTGGAGTTGAAGACAACTGAACATCCAAGTCCATATAGAGTTTCATGGCTACAAAAAGGACATCAGGTAAATGTCACTAAACAATGGTCAATTGAATTTAAGATAGGAGGATATAATGATAAGATACTCTGTGATGTTATTGCTATGGATGTTTGTCATCTATTGCTGGGTAGACCGTGGGAATATGATAAAAATGTGATTCATGATGGGAGGATGAACACATACACCCTAGAGAAGAATGGGAAAACTCACATGTTACTTCCAATCAAAGATAAGGAAATGAAACCTAAAGTAAGTAATAATGTACTTCTCATGAGTCGGAAGGAACTCCTTAACGAGGTCTAGAAGAAGGAGGAACCACAATTAATTGTGGTCAGGAAGCCAACGATTGTTTTAACTAGCACAAGGATAGCTGATCTACCAGAAGAGGTTCAGGAACTGCTGGAAGAGTTCGCTGAGATAGTAGTAGACGAACTACCTCGTTCATTGCCACCAATCAGAAGTGTGAGTCATCATATTTATCTCATACCTGGAGTCAGTTTACCAAACAAAGCAGAATACACATTAACACCACAGGAGAATGAAGAAGTCAAAAGACAAGTCCAGGATTTGTTGGATAAAGGGTTGGTTAGAGAAAGCTTGAGTCCATGTGTTGTTATGAAAGTACTCAGTCCAAAGAAAGATGGAGGTTGGAGGATGTGTATTGATTCAAGGGAAATCAACAAGATAACCATCAGGTATAGATTTCCATTGCCAAGGATGGATGATCTGATGGATTTCTTAAGTGGAGAATTTTTTTTTTCGAAGATTGATTTGAAAAGTGGATATTACCATATTCGTATGAGGGAAGGTGATGAATGGAAAACAACCTTAAAGACTGAAAAAGGGTTGTATGAATGGCTTGTTATGCCACTTGGTTTAGCAAATGCACCAAGTACCTTCATGAGGTTGATGAACGAAGTCCTGAAGGAGTTCATTGGAGAATTTTTCATTGTGTATCTGGATGATATAGTGATCTTCAGTAAAACAGAGGTAGAGCATCTAAAACACTTAGCTACAGTGATGAAGAGATTACATCAAGAGAAGCTACTAATAAACATGAAGAAATCCTCATTCATGAAGACATAACTCATCTATTTGGGTTTTGTTATTTCTGCAGATAAATTGAGGATGGATCCAGATAAGGTGGAGGTGATCAAGAATTGGCCATCACCAAAGAACATATTTGAGGTGAGAAGTTTTCACGGATTGGCTAGTTTCTACCGGAAGTTCATCAGTAATTTCAGTGGAATTAGTGCACCGATGATGGACATAGTGAAGAAAAGACACAAATCTTTTCACTGGAAAATCATATGATAGTGTATGAGTGAAAGGAAAATGTATCCCCTCTAACCCCTGGATATTCATCCTCTTCTGCACCCCCCTTTATAAATCCAACTGAAAATAATTTTCATCCTAAATCTATCATGTCTTGAGGTTGGTGTAACATTTGTGAGGAACACCACGAAGAAACCACATGTGAGGTAAGGAAGAGTACCAGAGATAAGATATTTGGTAAAAGAAAGGAAACTACCATCGTTGTCCTAGATTTTGTAGAGCCAGAAGATGTCATGATCATCAATACTAGGAACAAATCCTATGCTCCCAAAGGAAAATATGATCCTCTCCACAATTCTCCTAGCCCGAGCTGATCCTCACTAGCTACTACTTTTCAGGGTCCTAAGGTTCCTGATAGTCAAGGAACTATCTCCCCTCTCCCCTCTTCCAAATACAATATTATGAATCAATTGGCCAACATCAAAGTAGATGCAACCCTTCTGGAAATTGTTTCCATACCTGAACAACAGAGGCATCTAAAACAATTCATGAAAGGAAAATATGTCATTGTAGACAACCTCTCTGAAGAGGTTAATGAAGAGTATTTGTCTGTAAATAAAGTAGGTGTACATAACTTTAGATACCCTGTAAAATATCCCCCTTTATATATTTATGTAAAAATTATGGATAAGATAGCCCATTGTTTCTTCATTAATGGCGGTTCAGGACCAAGTGTAATGTCAAAGGTTATTATGGAAGAGCTAGGCTTGTCTTGTACAAATGAAAACACAAAAAAAATATCTCTTATAATAGTATACAACAAATGAGCATAGGTGAGATTAAGATGTGACCTTAGTTTTGTTCGCACACCCTGAAATAAGGACAACCCTTAGTATTCAGGTAATTGATATGCCAGTAAGCAATTACTCAATCATCTTAGGAAGATATTGGTAAGCTTTTATGGGTGGATACCTCTCACTTGATGACACAAACTTATCTGTTCCTCGGAATGGTAAAAACATCGTAGTCCTTAGAGAGGGAAGGATTTCATCTTACATAGAGAGTGTCCCACAACCTAATGTGAACTATATTGAAGAGGACCTAGGGGTGTATTCCATCTTTTCCGAGGAGGATAACATTCCCTTGGAACAAATAGATTTATATGATGGTATGTGGCACATGCACTTTAATGGTTCATGCTCTAGTGAAGGTAACAAAGCTGGCATTATCTTGTACTCTCCTGTGGGGAAAATTCATAACTTTTCTTACAGGTTGGAGTTTTCTTGCACAAAAAATGTCACTGGATTTGTAGCTTTATTATTAGGCATTGAAAACGCCTATAATCTAGGTTGCGGTCACCTTACTATTTTTGGAGATTTCGAGCTTGTTGTGAACCTTGTGCGTAAGATATACTCTCCTAGAAACACGTTGATGAAACGATACACCCAAACTGTTTGGGTACTTATCTTGAATCTATTATATTTCAAAATTACTCATGTTAAGAAGGAATTGAACTCAATGGATGATCGATTAGCTATTTTTGCAGCCTCTCCTAATTGGAAACTTATGACACATAGAACTGAATGTACTTTTCAATATCTATATCATCCACATATCCCTGAAAATATAGAATCTTGGAAGGTATTCCCTAACGATGAGAGCATATGTGCTTTCATTCAAAGTGAACCTTATAAGCCCAAGGAAATTATATACATATAAGATAACAAGATTCCTAAGGGCTTGACTCCTCTAGAGAGTTCATTTTCATCGAGTGATGTAGGTAGTAAAGAGAAACATAAATAAGAGGAGTCGAAAAGGAAGGTGGGTGAAACCATCTCCTTGAACATTGGGACACCCGAGTCTCCAAAGAATGTTAAAATAGGTGCCCAATGTTTTGATGAAGAGAAAATGAAGTTTGTTAAGATGCTTGGCGAATTTCAAGATGTTTTTGCTTGGTCTTATGAGGATCTTTGTGGTTTTGATATTGCTCTTATAAAACATGCCATTCCCATCAAGGAAGGCATAAAACCAATTAGGAAAAAACAAAGACCTATCAACCCTGCACTGGAAGAAACTATTCGGAAGGAGTTGAAAAAACTCTTGAAAGATGGAATCATCTTTCTGGTCAAATATTCTAAATGTGTTTCCAATTTGGTTCATGTTCAGAAAGCAAACAGTCAGATCAGATTATGCGTTGATTTTCACCCATTAAATTGGGCTATTATAAAATATTACTTTCCTCTCCCTAACATGGAAATGATTTTGCAGGAAGTTGCAAGGTCACAAATGATGCCCTTACTTGATGGTTTTTCCAGTTACAATCAAATCATGTAAAAGGTGAAGATAAATAAAAAATAACCTTTATTACTCATTGGGGTACCTTGACTTATGAATGTGTGCCTTCTCTCTTATTTGATGTGAGTACCACTTTTAAATTACCTATGCAAATAACTTTTGATGATTTGATCGGCAAGATTATTCATATCTATCTTGATGATATAATCGTGTACATTAAAGGGCTATCAATTGTCTTGAAGTTTCAAGAATTATGGTTGGGTCCTTTCAATATCGCTTTTGTCCTGGGTACTAACTCTTACATTTTGAAAGATTTACAAGAGCGATCATTTTCCTACAACAATAACCATTCTCACTTAAAACATTACGTGGAACCAACTTGAAAAGTTTTAACGTTGTTTGTATTTTCTATATATTAGTAGCTTAGTTTTGTTTTCATTTTCACCATTGCTTTTCATTTCTTCTCTTTAAATTTTTCTTTTACGGTATTTTAAATTATTCTTTCCTTTTAATAGATTTCCTTCTACTTTTGTAGCTCTGTCATTTGATTTTTGCTGTTTTAAAATTTCGCAGTTCCATTTTTGTCATGGCTTTTATTGCTTTTCATCTTTTAGTTTAATTTTGGTCAAGAATGAGATGCTGGATTAGTTCTTCCACAATGACACTCCTGCAATGTATTGTTAGTCAATAACAATCAAGCTTACATAGTTGTTACAACATTCCCCCTAAAAGCATAATTGAATTTGTTATCTTCTTTCGTTGTTGTCTTATAAAGAAATTGGTTACCTCCCTCTTCTGCTTCCCATTTCTTCATACATTTGAGGGTTAAAAGAGCAAGTCCATAATTTTTTTTTTTCCTTGAAATGAAGAGAAAATTTTGGTTGAATGATTATGCATACAAGGATAAATCCCCTCATACTTAACATTTTTCATGAGTTATTCCCAAAATCCCAACCATTTTTCCATTAAATTTGTTGACTTCTCCCTATTGCATAATAATTTTGGTTATACCTTCTTGATCCGCTGTTCTTGATCCGCAAAACCATATATTTTGAGTTCTTAATATGTTTGAAATAGATTTCCCTGTGGAGTCACCAGTTTGTTGATGATTAAAATCATAACGAGGAATCTCGCCCGCAAAGTATTGCTAAATCCTATTATTTAAACTATGCTAATGATATATAATACTAGTAGGTGGGACCCCCTTGTTGACTGGAGGCTCAGAGTTAGTATTATCACACATTTTATGTTGTTTTTTTTTATGTTTCTTACAGGATTCTATATGGTTGATGACACAGTCTTGGTTTTGTTTGTGACATAATGGAAGATGGATAATGCATTTTATGTGATGATTCCTTTATTCTAATCTCTAAATTCCATGTTATGAGTGGCCTATATTATGGTTGTTACATTTGATATTCTCACCATGATTCATTACCTATTACACTTGCACAAGACACATGTTAGTAACAACATGAAACAAGAGCAATGGAAAGAAACTTATGGAAAAAATTCAAGGAAAGGAACTATATCATATTATGTTAAGAGGTTATGTGCAAATGAAATAAAAGGAAGTTTGTATAAATCCTAATTAGAAATGTTAGTGGCTATACGAATTATATTGAATTATATTGGGGGCATTTGATATATGGTATGGTATGGTTTTAGCAATGGTTAATATGGATTGGGGTGGCGCAATTGGAAAGCAATATGTCTCATGTTTCAATGCATGGAATTAATGGCATGGGATTAATGCGATGGTTTTGGCTGGCTTTCGTGTACTACGAAATTGAATGGGGTGGAAGATGGAATCGATGTGCAGTAAATGCACGTCACTCCATACTTATCCCTCTGGGCCGTCACCCTAGCATGATTATTGTTTCATTTGGTTTTGTTGTGGTTAAGCTTCGAGATTCAAGCCTGGAAGGAACTACTCGACCAACTCGCCCTTTTAAAATCCATTGGTTACAGGTATGGTTCTTTTCTCTCATCCATGAATTTTTCTCTGTGTATGAAACAAATGATGGCTCATTAATGTGTTGGTTTGTGTTTTCCTGAGATTGGAAACTGTGAAAACACGTGGGTAATTTCTCTAGAATAATTGTGTGGTTGTTCATTTGCAAATGGAAATATTGATTTGTTGAGGTTGTGATTTCATTGGTTTTTCTGTGTGGTGGAAATTGTGAAGGATCTCTTTTGTTTTAAGTAGTTATGGGTATTTTGTTGGAGGCTTTTGCTCTGTTTAGCCTTGCTAGTTGCCTTTTCACAGTCATGGTAACCATATCTGGTTGTATTCGGGTGTTATGGGGTTGTTGTGTATGTTCCGAACTACGTTTTGTTCAGTGTGTATCTTCCATAGCCATGTTCTTGGGTTATTCACTTGGTCGTGGACTTTATTTTGTGATATTGGCATCAACACAATTGGTTATGGGGTGGCCATTAGGACAAGGAGTATTCTTTATGGTTGTTGGTAATACGTGGGGTCTACATTTCCATTGGCATTGTTATAAATTGGTTCGGCTCTTGAGAATAGTGCAAGGGTTATGCCTCTGTGTGTTTTTGGTATTTGTTACTGTCCAGTGAGAAATCGTTTCTCCTCTGTACCATTGCCTACCTTACCTAGTGTTGAAATGTCACACTATTACACAAGTTGAGAGTTATAAAATCATGTGGTTCCACCATGCTTATTTTGAAGGTTTTATACCTATTGTTGATATGTTTGACCTCCAGTCTCTTCATGTTTTTGTGACCGAGAGGAATCTTGATTATTTCTTGTGTTCATGGTTACAGAGCCCGATTTGGATAACCCCAACCAGTCACACTCTTTTTTGGTATCTTGTTGACTGTCATAACTTGGTTGAGTGGTTATAATAGTGGTTTTGAGTATCATCTCATCTCTGTTTGATGGGGTTGTTGGAGAGTTTTAATTGGGGATAAGAATGGTGTACAGTTGAGGGGCTGCCTCCTTTTATTGTGATAGTTTCATCGATAACCCAACTCATTTTTTGTATTAAATTGGTTGATTGAGAGTAAATGCTAATCTATAGTTAGAGGTTTGCCTCTTTTTGTTATGCGTTGGTCGTTGTGTTCCTACAACGCGGTGACAATTGTAGTTGGTGGGTGTTGTGTGCTTGATTAGTACCGATCATAATCATTGCAGGTTGGGGAAAATTATGACTATGACTTGGTTGTTTACTCTGTATGGTTTATGGGTACACCATGCATTGTGTTTTTTTAATGCACCATCAGAAATGAGGCACGAGTTTCATAGTATAGCTTCATTGAAATTTTAATTGTTAATATTGTCAAAAGAATGCAATCAAGCAAGTTTTAAAAAGGTCTGTTCAACTCGGGAAAGACCTGTGTCTATTTTTTATTTTGGAAATTACGAATTATGGGAAGTGGTTGATATTCTATAGAAATATATGTTGGATAGAGATGAAGAAATGTGACTGCATGTTCCTTTTGAGTTTGTATAAATGAAAATAAGAGAAATGAAAGGAAACAAGTAGCCTCTTAATAAGGTTGTTGAAAGGCATAATGATTCTGAGTATGATTATAGACTGTGTTGATTGATTGTTTTTTGAATAATTGAATGTAGAACAGTGAACAGTTTTTGACACATAGGAATTGTTAATTGGTATTCGTATCCTGGTATTGAATACAGAGCTATTTTTTATGGATTACTTAATTAGTTTTACGAATAGTATCCATTTTTTTCCCTACCATTCTTTCACTTTTCACACATTACAACTCCTCTTGCCTTCCCATATTCACTATCCACTCCCTGTTCCTAAAATTTAATTATAGTTAAGATAAATTTTGTATTATGACAATTAAAGGATCGCAAAGTGATGAATTACAATGATATATTCTTTTGATTTACGATACAGTTGATTGTTTGATGTTTATGAGAATTAATCATGATCTATTTCCCCTCATTTTAACACTTTTCACTCAATACAATCCCTCACATATCCTAGAACCCTTGTTCACCCCCTACTCATTGAAAAGTATTAAACGATTTGTATGGACTGGATTGCATGCGTTTGATATGTTGTTGAGCCAAACATTGTTTCATATTTAAAAGAGTTGTCATGTATGGTTGTTGAAGAAACTATCTGCTAATTGATAATGCATACATGAATGAGATTTTTCAGCATAGGTAGCCATTCCTGGGGTAACATATAAAGAGGAAATTGGAACAGGGGCCCTAGAAGGCCAAGGTTCCTCAAACACTTTGATGTAGACTCGCAAGAGTTAGGCCAACTATTTAAAGTTGGATTTTTTAACTATATTGGGTAAGGAGTGGTCCAACCTAGGACTGAAAGGCCTCCCTTCCAAGCCCCATGGTTCCTTGGTATCCCAATACCCCATCATGTTTCACTACAACCTGAAATCTCTGAAAATGATGGATGGAAAGAGATTGTCCACCTGACAATATCCCAACATCGTGGATGGCCTAACTTATCTCTACCTGCTCCTCCACCTGTTAATCAAATTGTCCAAGCTGCCCCTGTCCACTCACCAGTAAAGTCTTCCCATGCAAGTAAAAGGTTAAAATTCAAGGCCCACCATGCTTCTGATAAAGGCAAATCCGTTGCTGCCCCCTCCTCACCCTCAAATGACTCTACCAAATTCATGTCCTCCCACATGCATTTGAGAGATGATTTATCTCATGTGATTAGTGATATTAGGCCTAAAGGATCCACACAGCCTAAGGCAAATTCATAGAGATCAAAGGGTGACAACAACAAGGGAAATATTTCCTCCTAGAGTGGAAAATATGGATTTTAAGTTTTTTTATTTACTCATTGTTGAGAATAGTTGACTTCTAAAATTTTGGACAACACGCCATTTTTTGGATATATGGGTAATATATTTTGGGAAATAATTTCAATTATCATTGATATAAATTGTCAAAATATGAAAGTGATGATGAGAGTCACAAGGAGGGATGTTTTTTTTTTTATTAACTAGTTGTGTTATGATTGTTAAAGAACTAAAGGGAGTCACAAGCGGGTTCCACCTACTAGTTATTATTTATTAAAAACCCTTATTATGATTTTATTAATTTTCCCCCTTAACTAAAAAGTCGGTTGAGTTTTAGTTAACTTAACTAACGAAGTAGTCCAACTACTTCAACTAATTCTAATTTATTAAAAGAAAAAGGAAAAGGAGGAACAAGAGGAGAATAGAAGGAGAAGCATACTAAGGTCTTCTCTTTGAGTTTTGTTTAGATAATTCAGTTTTCATTCATTCTTTAATTCATTGGAATCCTAATTCTCTTTTATGATAGCAGGGTCCTATTGTAGACATCAATATTCACGACTGAATTACATCATTCAAACACTTATTTTTCATAGGTGTTGATCTATCTTTGATAGTCTGTGTAGACTTGTCTGTTTGTGAATTAAATTTGATGAATGACAAATGATATTGTGCAGAGTCGAGTGGGAAGCAATCTGTGGCAAGTTTATCCAACTTTAAAGTTTAGTTTTTTTACTTTTTGTCAGAAGTCCTTTTTTATGGTTTTCATCGGGGACATCTAAGTTTGACTTTGGTCCAAAACTTCCTCGGGGAATTTTGTAAAGAGAACGATTCTTTTGATAAATTGGAATGAAATAAATGATTTCTTTATGTCTCATTTATTTTGATTATTGATTTGGTGTCTTTACTTCTGTCTCTATATTTATTTCAGCATCTGTTATATTCATAAAATTACATAAATAATGTATTTTCCAATAAGCTTTCATTTATGAAAAAACCATCCTAAGCATTTGTAATCAATACTTGTGAATTAGGATACAAATTTTGGTTGATATAAACATAGGGTGATATTCCCATCTATCTTTATTTAGACAAGAAAGATCTGAAAATGATTGAGTAAGATCATTCATATATTTTCCTCAACACTGCTAGTATTGATTGTTTGTCTGCACAATTTGATCAATCTTCTCTGTCGTTGTGATTTTAGTCGTATGCGCGGTCTTTCAAATCTTCTTGTAGGCTACAACCACTCTTTGTTCCAGTCCCTTCAAGATTTCCTTCTCCTCTTTGGTCTCGATCTTGGCCTACTCGAATAATAATTCCAACTCGTCTTGTTTATCCTTTACCTATTGCAGTTCAGCTGTATTTGTTTGTGCACGAGACTGTACCTCCCGTGTAACACTGACCTACAGTTTATATAAGGCCTTGGTTGGTATTCGCAGCAATACCAACTACAGTTGAGCCAAGTACTTTAGGGGTGTCTTCCCTACTATTTCGTCCATGCATAACATGTTGGGTGTGATGTGAAATTTTGATCTCAGTTGTGCTATCGTCTGGATTGTGTCCTATTCACTTGCTCCAGGTTCTCCTCCTATATATGATGTTGACGGGCCTGTTTCTATGTTGTTGTCAACTGCCTGTGCTTCCTCAATCTATTTGAGGAGTTGTCACATGTCTTCCATATCTTCTTCAATTCTATCCCTTTGGTGCGCAACATTCTCAAAATCCTCGAATGTGCAATCCTGAACCACTTGGCCCACCATTTCTGCATCATCCTCCGTGATTGTGTATTCTGGAGGCGTCCTATGTGCCTTTTTATTCTTGCATGCACCCCTCATCTAGGTGGTTGGTCGCTTATTCTGGACTCGCTCTTGTGGAGTAGAACTTGATGTAGTCCTCTGCACTACCTCAACCTATTTATGTTGTACTTGGGCCCCCTGTGTGTTGTTCTTCTTCCCCGTATGGACTCCTATCTTGAATGTTCCCCCTTTATTATGTTGTGGTTTGGTCTGGCATGTCCTTGGTTTATTGGGAACTATGACTTCATAAGGTTGTGTCTATTCTTGCCCTACCTCCTCAACATGTGTATGTTCTTGTATTGCCTCCTCCTCCTCTATCCTTGCAGGTATGTCTCAAGTGAGGACTGGAATCCTCCATTCATCTTCCCAATCCTTGATGGATCTTTGTATGTCCCCCTCCATAATTCAATAACATAGTTGTAACCATTATTTGTTGGGGTCCTTCCGTGCCTAGATCCACATTGCATGTCTAGTGGCCTTGAAGTTGGCTATGCCCTAATAGTTTGTAATAACCTATGGTGTTATCCTCCAAATATTGGCAATGGTCTCTTGTAAGTCGCGGAGATATCCTTCGAATATAGTTGCATTCATTCTTCTATTCTTGGCATCCGAAGAAGCTCCAATCGATAATTATCGCTCTCTATGATTGGGTTTGGGTTTAGTGGTGAAGAATGTGTAATTCAGATCCTTCCATCCCATAATGGCTATCAGGATGATCAACCATGAATAATGAAATTATGTCCCATATCATGTGCATCCTTACATTCGTCTAGAAACATATTCAACAAATACAGGGCCCAACTGATTGTGGTGTCGTCGACACATTTTCCTACAGCTGCGACAACCCCGACTGAGAGTTCCTCTTTGCAGAATTTTATGAGAAGCTTGCAAGCCATAATTTTTGTGGCCCTTCTTGTCGCGATGTCACTAATATGCTTGATAATGATTCCGCACGTACCCCTTTCAGTGTCATATTTATTTTTCATCTCCTTGGCTAGTGTTTTCTCCTTTTTTTTGTCCTTGAGGAACTGTGCGGGATCCATGCCCCATGATGACAACCCCGTGATGTGTGCAATGAGCTATACATATATTGAGACGAGCTTGTCCAATCACAGATCTTTGCCATGTGTGACTGCCATCAACTACTTGATGCGACTGTTTTCATATTGGCCTCTACCAAAATGTGGTAGGTCCAACAGACCTAAAATCCCAGTTTTTTCCAGTCCTTTTGCCCACTAGACAAGTTGATGAATTGGTTCCCCAAAGGGATGTACACCCATAGTATATAGCTAGACTTGCCTAGAGAACTTTGGGAAATTGTTTGTATCCATTACATCATGGTATGAGTACCTTAATTTTTCTACATAACCTAACAAATCTTCTTTTACCCGTACACATTCTAGTATGCGCGACAATTTTTTTTCTATGGCGGGTTGTTTGTGTGGTGACCTAGGTACTATCTGTTTGTCCTTTAGTGGTGGTGGCTAACTCGAGGTTCCTGCCTCCATTGGTCATTCTTCGAAATATTGTTTCGGTCGACCAGTAACATCTTCCACTTCTCCCTCCTATGGGTGTTCTAACATAGTTTTTCGTGACTCTTCTGGTTCAATCATTTCTTCCTGATTTGGAGTCATCTCGTTGAATCTCAGGGCTTCTATAGGGTTTTCTGGTTCCACTTAGCTGCCTACGTCCTCATTCTGTCGGCCCTACCCCTCTTCTAGCCTATCAATGTCCATTACCACAGGTGTTTTCTGTTTGGTTTCTTCTACCATGAGTGTCGGGCTTCTTGGTGTTGTATCTAGTGATGGGATTTCATCCACATTGACGACTTCTGGTGATGGAGATTGTTTTTGTTCGCTTCCTTGCGATTGTGTTTGTGCTTTCTTCTTAACTCGGGGTTTTCTGGCTATCTGGATCAGTTCTCCTTGTTTGGGTGGTGCCATGGTGGTAGGAATGTATCGTTCACCGAGATCAGTAGACTCTACAACCTCTGTAAGCTTCACTCTCTTCTTCCTATGCTCTATCGCTCTTTGTCTTCTCCAACTTCACAATAACCTTTTCGCTCTCGTAACCTTGCTTTGTATTGGCGTCGTGTGAATATTTTTGAAGATGCTACCTCTAATACGGATTCAATGAACCTATGGTTCCTTCGTACTTTCCATTACTTTCCCTTTCCATCTCCATTTGGATGGATTAATGTAGTGTCTCGTGAGTTGTTTCCAGCATTCAATTCCACTAGCCTTCGTCACTTAGCGCTTATTTTTCCCTAGCCTCATTTCCCGCTTGTTTTTTATTTGAACTAACCATTGGACCTGTCTTCCATGGGCTCGTACTCCTGAGTGTGCATGCTCCTTCCCCTTTCAGCACACTGTGCCTCTATTGGTACCTTTTGATATCCTGTTTTTTTTTCTTTTTTTTTGACTAGGCGTTGTCTTTCAAGTTACGGGTGGTTGACTATCCTTGTACAACTTCAATTGACTCCCATGGGTCATCCCTCTGAGTTTTTCTCCTCCTAATTCCTTCAATTGTACATCTCCCCCATCTGTGACAATGTTTACTTCATATGGTCCTAACCAGTGCATTCTGGGTTTTCCTGGGTGTTGAATGGATTTACTGTCATACATCAGTAATAAGTCTTCTACCTTCAAAGTTTTCTTCTCGATATGTCTGTCATACCAATATTTTTCCCTTTCTTTATGAACTTGTTGGTGGAACCTTTACAGGATCATGTCTTCCTCCATGGTCATCAGTTGATTCAACCTATCTTGTACTATGCCTCATTCTGTCACGTTCGTAATCGCAGCTACGCGTAGACTGGGTACCAAAAATTCTAATGGCACCACTGCTTCTTTTCCATATACGAATATGAATGGTGTGTGTTCTGTCAGCTTCTTGCATGTGGTTGTGTATGCCCACAATAATGTTGGTATTTTGAGGTCCCAATCATCCCTTTTGACATTACAGATCTTCGTCAGTGCATTCTCAAGGATTTTGTTAAATGCTTCTACTGTTCCATTTGCCTGTGGGTGATATGGAGTACTCTTATGATGACGAACTTCAAATTCTTCAGTCATAGATTTAATAATGTTTTTAATGAAGTGAGTGCCTTTGTCACTCATCAAAATCCTTGGGAAACCAAATATAGTGATCACTTTCTCAAATAGGAAGCGTGTTGTTGTCTCGACAATGCAATCTTTAACTGGTGTTTCTTTTTCCCATCTTGTTAGGTATTTTATCGTAGTGATAATGTACCTTGCTCATATCCTCTTTGTTGGTGGGTTAATTGGTCCCACAAAATATATTTCCCATTTGTTGAATACCTGCAAATTTACATGTGGTCACAGTGGCATCTCGTCCCTTCGATTAGGTTTACCAACCCTGTGACAGAAAAAAAATCTCTGGAAATACTCCTTCGAGTCTCTGTGAATGGTCAAACACCATAGTCATGCGCACAATACCTTCTACGCGATAGATTTTACTATGTAATGTCCTCCTGCTATTCCTTCATGGGCTTCTGCTAAAATTATTTGTCTTTCATGTTCTAGCACATATCTTCTCAATATGTTATTTTCACCCGGACTACTAGTTTTTTCTTCTACCCGGTGTTATATTCTTGTGACATAGTATCGATACTTAAACACTGGATGATTTCTCTAAAGTATTCATCGACAATCTGAACTGAAAATAATTGTACATCCGGAAAGTTGTCCTCTAAATTTGTAGGTTCCTCTCTGTTCGTGAACCTTGATAGGTGGTCAGGTCCTGCATTCAACTTCCCTTTCTTGACTATTACTTCAAAATCGAATTCTTGAAACAATAGTAACCATTGACAAATTATCTCCCCCAACACTGGCTTGCTGAGTAGGTATTTAAGGGCCGTGTGATCTGTGAACATCTTAAAATGTTTTCCCAGTAAGTAATGTCTGAACTTATGCAGTATGTAGACCATAGCTAGGCCTTTCCTCTCTGTAGTGTTATAGTTCTACTTTGATTCTGACATTTTCCTGCTCACGAATGCTATCATATGATCCAAATATCTTCTCCTGGTTGCACCAGAATAGCTCCAAGTGCTATGGTTGATGCATCTACATGTACGTGGAACATCTTCTCCCAATCTGGGAATACCAGTATTGTCATGGTGACCATTTTTTATTTTAGTGTATCTAGATCGTGTTGAAAATATTCATTCCACTGAAACTTTTTATCTTTCCTTAACAATTTCTCCATTGGTGCGATGATCTGTGCATACCCTTTGATAAATTTTATGTAGTATCTTGTATGTCCCAATGTCTCTCTTAGTTGACAGACTTTTTTTGGTGGTGGTAAGTTAACAATTAATGCAATTTTGGTAGGATCTACTAGTAAACCTTGCTTGCATACTATGTGGCCTAATAGTATCCCAAACGGTGTTCCGAAGATTCACTTATTGATGTTTAATGATATCTGGCACTGCCTGCATATTTCTAACATTAGTTGCAATACCTCTACATGGTCTTTCAATAAACTATAGACTATCCAATCATCCAAGTATACCTCTAGAAACTGGTGGATAAATTGCTTAAATGAAACTATGACTACTCTAGAAAATATTGTTGGTGCATTCTTTAGTCATAACGACATGACTTTGTACTAGTAGGATCCCCATTTTGTAGCAAATGTGGTCTTGTATCTGTCTTCCTCTTCTATATTGATTTGGTGGTAGTCTAAGAATGCATCAGTGAATGAGTTAAATTCATGTCCTCGTACATTCTCCAACACTTCATCTTTGAAGGTGTAAGGAACGAGTCATGTAGGCATGCATCGTCCAACTTACTCAAGTCGACACATATTATTATGGTGAAGACGAGGCTTTTACCCCATCTCACCCGCTCTCAGGATCGCTCAGATTCCCTTCTTCGAATCGAAATTGGCTCTTTAGATTCCTTCGGGAATCTCTCCTGCAAAAACCCGATCCACAGGTCCTTCTTTACCCTCCAACGGCCTTCAGCACTTGACCGTGGTTACCCCCAATTCACTATCGGGGTTCAGGGTTTCATAAATCTCGTTGTGAAAAATCCCTGCCTTTGTGAATCCTCGATCTTTGATGGCTCCTCTTCACATTCTAGCCCCTACCGGCTATGCCCTGGTCCATACGACCATTTCCCCGTGACCTTGGCCTATAGCTCCCATCGGGGTTTCTCCTATTTGGATTTCAGACTTTTCGTTGTCGAGAGTCACAACACTTACCAACTCCCGATCTCTGATTCTCCGATGAGTCGCGGTCGTTGACCTATCAATGGTCCTTTCGCTTGTCGCTAAAAATCTTTCACCTGTCCTCCTAACAGTCGGTGTGGCCCCACGCTTCTAGGCTTTATCGGAAAATCGCGTTTCGCGATTCTGCGATGCACGAAACTCTCACTCCCGGGGTATCCGATATCCCAATTTGTGATGTCCTCTGGATCGTTGACAGCTGGCCTCCACTACGCCTTTGTCCTCCTTCTCTCCTGCAGTGACAGCTGGTTCCCACGCATCGGGATTTCGCGGATCGCGATTTCGAAATGCACAATACCTTTGTGCTCGGGATCTCCGATATCCCGATTCCTGACTCTTCCTAGATCCTTGACACGCGCTATGTTCTGAGATCTATGACTGTGATCTCTCCTCGCAGCTCCGACACCTGATCCTTTGACACCTGTCTTCCACTATCTCCCGTCGGGCCCACATGACTCCTCCGTTGGGATATCGCAAATCGCGACTTTGAGATGCAAGAGTTTCTTGCCTCTGGAAACTCCGATATGTCGATCCTCGACTCCTCGGGATCCTATGACACGCGTCCCCACTGATGGACAGCTTCGTTTCTATTGGGAAATCGTGTTTCGCGATCTTACTATGCACGAAACCTATGTGCTCGGGATCTCCGATATCCCGATTCCCTATTTGCCGATGAAGCCTCCCTGTCGAGTTTTCTCCGATGGCTCTCGATCACTGCCACGTGTCTTCTTCAAATGGACGGTCCTGATCTCGTTGGGATTTCAGGACTTTCGATGTCCTGTTCCCTTCGACTCTGGGAACTCCGATTTCCCGATTTCTGATTCCCCTCGGATCTTTGACACCTGTCCCTTAGGTGGACGTTTATGATTANCTGGGATTTCCCCGATGCCTTGTTCACGGGAACGCCGAATTCCCGATGCGCCAAACACCGATGGCACTGATCTCTACCACGTGTCCCTCTGTCAACGAACGGTCTAGATCCCGTCGGGATTTCGTGACTTGAGATGCTCCAACTCACATGACCTCGAGAACTCTGATTTCTCGATGGCCGATATCCCGAATGCTAACCCTCATGCAACTTCCACAGATATGACGGCTTTCGGTGACCTGATCTTAGATCTGACGGTTCAGATTTGTCCTCCTCGTGCGCTCCTCCTCTTGAGGCTAAATTGTGCGCAACTCCTCCCGATCCAACGACTGACGGGATTTCCGAATGAGATCCAACGGTTGTCAGTCTCCTTCTGCTGTAGGCTCCTCCTGAGCTCGTCCTGGACGTAGAACCCAATGATCCAGATTCCTTTTCTTCCCGGTCAATCTGACGGCTTTCGCTGCTCCTCCTGAGCTTCTGCGCACTCCTTCTTCCCAGACTTGGGAGAAATTTACATTCCCAAAGGCCTCGACCTTTGCTTCGTCTCCGCAGACTCCACGACTATGAGTTATGTTGTGCGTATGAGGATGTTGACCCTCCTGAGATTTCTTCTCCTTCCACAGACAGAGAATATTCAGATGCCTTCTTGGCTCTCTGTTTGTTCAAGCAATCTCCTTGTTGATACTTCTGGGTATTCAACAACCCAGTGGAAGTTCCCTCAGTGGACTCTTCCTTCAAATTCCATAACTCAAAAGAGTTCTCTTCCTCTCTTCTGTGCCTATCTGCATGCTTGCTCGATGCCCTCCTGGTGGAGTCTCTTCCTTCCAGAACCTCTAACAGTTCTGTCCTTTGTGCACCTCGTGCATACACTCAATGCCCACTTGGCAGAGCTCCTACAGAACCCTCAGTGATTCTGTCTGCAACTTTGTTCTCATACACAGCCTTGCCTCCAAGGTGTTCAACAACCTCACAGGTCTTCTTCCTGAGTTGTTGACTTCAGTCCTGTGCCTCCAACACGTCTCTGTCTGACTCCTCAGAGTTCAAAAGTGCATCTTCAGTGCACCGGCTCTCAGAACCTTCTATGTTCTGTCACACCCTCCTGGTATGAAGCCTCAAAGACCTATTAAGCCTAAAATCACACAAACCCCTGCAAAATGCATCCATATAACATACATTCACAACATATAAGAAAACACCATACAGACATCCATTAACACACAGAAAATGCAGGAAAAACTGCTTTGTTATATTAACAATGGCAACAATGCCTGTATCTTTACAATGGTGTTCCTGAGCTCTCTCTGGCTCTCCCATACAACCATTCTATCCTAGCTCAACTAACTCCAAATGAGATCTGAAAAATCTCTTTTACCTGAGGGCTCATTCCTCGAGGTTCACCTACTCTAATTAATTACAATCAATGGCTGTCTAGTCCAGCGTATGGATCTAGATCTCTGCCATGATGCACATTAAATGCCTATCTTATCTACATCCTGCGCAAAGGCATGGCTTCTAAGGCTCACCAGCCTAAGCACATTAGATTTACATTCATTTCAAATTCAAATGAGGCTGTGCCTCCCTTCAGCTCTGAATGCATGCGCGCTGACGTGGCTGGCTGGTTGGTTGGCTGCGTGGAGAGATGCTCCTGCATCATATTATCTCGCATTATTTTTTATCTTGAACTACCATCAAGCTTATTCATTTTGATTCTTCCACATGTTTTATGATGTCGGCTTCAAGCATCCTATCAATCTCAGCTTTGAATTTTTTCTTATATATCGAGTTTAGTTTGTATGGTCGATGTCTGGTCGGTGTTGCCTCATCTCTGAGTGGTATCTTCATTTCACCTAGATATCTGTTTATTCCCTTGATTTATGTAAATTTTTTAGGGAAGAGGTCGATGTACTCATGTAGTAACTTTGTTATGCTTTCTACTATTTGTTCATCCCAATAGTCTCCAATGTTGGCCATTTTTTTATTCTCAACTGTCCTCATGTTGAATTTATTCACCTTGATCGACGCACAAATTACTTCTGATTCTAGAGGTTGACCTCATACTTCTCTTTTTCCTTCATCTTCCTTAATCTGGATATCGTGTGGATCTTCTTCATCTGGTACATCTTCCTGCACATGGTAGCATGCCAACAGTTCCTTCATTGTCTGTTTGTTCCAATGTTGTTCCTCTTTTATGAGTTCAACTTCAGGTTCCTGAATGAATATCGCCCCTCTTATTTATTTAAGTGTTGCATCTATGTTGGGGTTCTAATGCGCGAATGAGAAAGTGACTGTAATATTTTGTTGTAGTACTGTCTAGTTCATAGTTCCTCTACGCAGTTCCTGGTCTGTATACTAGTTTGTTGGTATGTCCTCTAAGGTGTGTATGAAATGATGAGGCCATTCCTATAAGGATGTCATTGTCCACAATGCTCTTTACTTATCCAAGTGTTTCACTGGTGGCCCGTTTCCATCATACTTCTTCTACTGGTTTCTTCTCTATTCTATGACAAACCTTATGCGCAGTAACCGCTTACATTGGTACCAATCCTTGATTGTTTCATTGTGTGCACCCCACCATCTTGAAGGTGTGGCCTTGAGTGATATATTGAGTGCTAAGAGTCTCTGATTTTCTAATACTTCATTCTCATATTGTGCCAAAAATTCCTATAGATCGTATACCCCGTGAAAACTGGGTGGTTCCCTTATCTCTGTACCTACCCATCTTACTGCAAGGTCTATTCTTGTGGATATTCTTGTGGAGACTTCATGTAGCCTCTGTTTCCATTTTTCTAATCTTGTATCTGAGTCTGATGCACATGAAGTAATTCTCCACCAACTGAGTATCCCATCTGTAGTTGGATTTACATAATCCTCATCTTGCGCAGTTGTCCTATACAACTGGATGATTTCCTCCAAGTCCAAGAAAGTAGGCTCTACAAATGTCTCCCCTTTCGATGGGTCTAATGGCGCAATGAGCCTGTATTCTCCTCACTCAAATGTCATTTTTTGTCTCTTTAAATTGATTATGGCCTGGTATCGAATTCCAAATCCAAGCCAAGCAATGCTCAATATGGTGTTGTGTCGTCTATTATTTCAATCACTTCGAAGTTTTCTTTAGTGCACACTCCATCTAGGTCTACTGTCACTCCTTTCAGTATACCAATTAGGAGAAATTTGTGTTGGTTTTCTAGTTTCAACTAAACACGTGAATATCCTAATGTGGGCTCTCCCATACATTGCCTTGTATTCTTGTGTAATACATTGAATTCAGATCCTATATCCAATATGATGTCTCCCATGTTGGAATCTTTGATGTTGGCATTCAGCCTGAACTCCCTACTTGTTCTTATCCTTGTATGGAGGTGGTTGAATGTTTTTTGTTCTCGTTTTCCTTTTGTCTCTATGCTACATATTTCTAATATATTTTGCAATATTTTATCAGAGGACAAATCATTCAATAGTTTTACACATGATTGAAAAAATCCTTTGATTGTACTTACTTTTCCTAGGGGTAACATTTCTTTGGTATGATTGAATGATGGGGGCATCTTGTACCCTGGCTCTTCCTTTCTCTGATGCGTAGTTGAATTTGACACAGTGTCTTTCTTCAAGAATTCTTGTCTAGCTTGCTTAAATGTTTCCTTCTCACTCTACACATCGAATTGTTTCCTTGGTTTGACATTCTTCTTCACCCACTGGTATTGTACTGGCTCTTCCTGGGCTGCGTCATTTGCAGTTTTATCTCCTCTCCGTGTAACTATGTTGATGTTTCATCCTTCATCCCTCGTTTTCGCTGAAATCCATTGAACATTCTAGTTCTTCTGATTCCTCTTTTCCTGGATCTTACCTAGTAACATAGGACATTCTTTCGTGTCATGATCCAATGCGTGACAATACATGCAAGTCGTTGGTGGAATTGGACATTCTCTTGCATAATGTCCTGGTTGTTGACAATTGTGAAATACCACTGGTCCTCTACCTCTTCCAAAGCCTCCTTGTGCTCTTCCTCCACCTTTGTAGTCAGCTCGATCTCCCCTTGGGGCATTATACTGAGGAGCCTGATTATACTGCGTGATATTCTACTGAGGTTGCATTATGTTGTATTGTGGTAGCATGGTATTATACGGTTGTTATGCAGTATTATATTGTGGCTGCATAATGTTGTATGGGGTTGATACTTGGTTAAGTTGTGGTGCGTCTTGCTCAATCATCATTTCTTTCTGCACCCTATATACATCTGATGTCCTCTCTCTCATCAAGTCCATATTTCTACAGTCTTTGTCATCATGGCCCATTGACTTGCAAAAGTTGCAATATGAACTCTTTGGGACTGTCTGGTATTTCTGCATCATTGGGAATTGATATGGATCGTGGCCCGATTTCTTACATATTTTGCACCATAGTCCTTCTGTTGGTAACATATTTGGCATTCTCACTGCCATATACTTCACAAATGTTGGACATTCATTCTTATGGTTTCCTTCCATACTACATGTGGTACACCAAACACCTTCTCGTTTGTCCTTACTTTTGTTCGGGTTTAGCTGGAACGTTAAATTCTTCAAATCCTCCTTCAGCTCTTTGATGGCTAGATTTGTCTTCTGGTATTGGTTTTCTTCTAGTTGCAGTGCTGCCTGTAGAGCCTCTGCCTGCATATGAAACTTTTGTTGTCGCAGTGGATATTTCAAGTGTGGTAGTAGTGAATTGACTAACAAGTGCTTGTGCTACATATATTTCATGAGATATTTCAACTTTCCTTTCAATCGCTTGAATCTATGGTCAATTTCCCATACAGATTCTCTTGGTTTATTTCTAATTTCTATCATCTTGTTCATGTATTGATCATCTGAACTTGGCTTCTGAAACACATTTATCATCAATTTCTTGATGTCTGCAATTGTTTTGGTTGTCCCTAGTGGATTGTTTGTAGCTAAACACATATACCGATTCAGTGCATGGTCCCTTACTGTAATCTCTAGTTGTGCAATTTTAGTGTCCTCTTCTGTAATCTGTTTTTCTTCCCAGATATTCTCACAGATAAAAAAAATGTTTTTTTGGGTCCCCTAATGCTTCTCCTTTGAATTCTGGTAACTTTATGGTGGGATCGTGTCCAACCATCCTAAATGTTAAACTACTACATTCACGCGGTGTAGATACTTGACTAGTGCTTCTTGAACTGGCTCCTCCAGTTGTTGTTCCCTGTGTAGATGTACTTCTTACTGTCTTTCTTCTCCCAAAATTCAGTTGTCTAAATGGTGGTGTTCTTTTTGGTTTATTAGTCACACATGGATTTATGGGTTCCACACTGACGTTATTATGGATAGGATTGTTGCCTTATCTTCCTGCTCTTGGACCTCTCGTCTTCCTCTCATATGTTGCATGCAAGATTTCCTCAATTTTCTCCACAGCTCGAAGATCCTCTACCTCTTTGTCATCACTTCCCAAGCCTTCCCTTGGGGTTGCGACTCTCTTCTTGGTGTTCACCTTGTATTGGTAGGGTACTCCATTGCATGTCTTTCTAGTTGTTTCCATGATCCTCTTGATTTGGTCGTTGTCCATCATGTTTGGGTCCAAGGATTCTTCCTTATTTCCTTTATCCACTTCTCCTTCCATTTCTCCTATTTTTGTCAATGCTACCCCGCTTACCCCATGCACGCAGGGAAGTTTAGATATCCGATTCCATTGTCATTACATCTTTGTTATAGAGAAGTATCTTAATAGAATTGTATAATGATAAAATATACCTTCATTGAGGCCCTCGTAGAAACTCTTTATCCTCTGCATTGTACGACTTCACGATATCTACTGCAAATTCTATTATAAAGACTACTACAATACTGTTGAGCCAAAAATCTAATGCGCGGGTGAATTTGTTATTCACCTGTTGTAACTACTCAATATGAAATAGAGTCCACTCAAACTGTCTGATTTGGTTTGTTGCATGGTTATACTTCAACATAAATATTCATTCCTGCAATAAGTGTGGAAAATAATAGAAAACTACTTCCTGCAAATCAGTAAACACATACTTCTCAAGATATTTGCACGGTGTTACTCTAGGGTTTCTGTTATATTTATGTGAAAACTCCAACTCCTTTGTCTTCAACCATCTTTTGATCTCTGCTTTTGTGGGATTCCACAATTTCAACATCCCCTACTAGCGTTGCATTCTCACCTTCTTGTTGTCTAATTCAGTATTTTCGTCACCCGCCTTATGCATATATTACGTATATTTTAACATATTTTCAATAGATCCCATCTACTTAATCATATACTATTCCAACCAATGGGAACATAACCATTTTTTGGTTTACTTGTCTGAGTTTATATCTTTAACATGATTAACCCAGGGTTTGAGTCTATTGGGGTTCCAACAAAGCCTCTAAGACTATCGACCCTTCTGGTAAACTAGAAGGAAACACAGCACACAGAGTGCACTGCGCAGTCTCACCTGAGATAGTCTCAATGGGTGACTACAATACTCAAGTTTTTGCAGTCCAAGATTGAGTGGAGACCTGAGAAGTTTGCACAGAGATTTATATTTATTTATTAAAGAAACATACTGTCATTCACGATCATACATGTAATACAATCAACTCGTTCATTCATCATGCTAATATCTACTCATAAACAGTAAAAGAGACACAAGAATTCAATCACATAACACATGTTTTACCATGGTCCACCCCCTCCTGGGATACTTCCACAAATATCTGGATCTTAAGCTCTTCTATTATGGCAGTTCCAAAACTACAACGCCGCACACTTTATAACTCCTCTCAGTTGGGTCGAGATCTATTATGAGGCAGACTAGATCACACCTGGATACTCAGCCTTCGATCTAACCCTCTATATCTACCCTCCTTACTCCTCTCTAGCTCAACAACTTACAAAATTAGGTCGTATAGAAAAATATTACAACTAGCTATCAAAACAAGACTCCTCCTCAAGACCCTCTATATTAGCCTCTATCTCCCTCTATGAGACCTAGGTATCTATATTTATACTTTTTTGTCTCAAAAACCATTACAGTATATTATAAAAACCCTAACCCTAACATCGTTAGGTGTTCCATGCATGCACACATTCTTCTCTTCCTTCCAGTTGTCGCTTTCCTCGTGCATGCCTTCCTTCCCAAAATAGCCTTTATTTCCACTTTGGCCTACTTCCAAAACACAACAACAAGGGTTTGATGATTTAAAGAAATACTTGTGCTCAGCCCCAGTACTTTCATTACTAGACCTGCAAAAACCCTTTGAGATCGAGACAAATGATTCAAACTATGTTTTGGTCGCAGTTCTTAATCAGCACAACCACCCTGTGACCTATCATAGTGAGACACTATTAGATGTTGTTTGTAAGTACCGTACTTATGACAAAGAAATGTATGCCATTGTGAAAGCATGTCACCAGGGAGACATTACATTCCTAGGAAGGAGACATTCATCCAAAAAGATCATAATCCACTGCAATTCATGTAGACACAAGGAAAATTTCAGAATGACCACCATCAAAAGGGGTCCACATATTTGCAGCAGCTCCACCTCAACATCAAGTATAAAATGGGCAGTACCACCGAGTCACTGATTACCTTACCCAACTTCTATTCATGGCACTCACAATGATTTTAGAATATTTTGGCCACGAGACCTTTGGATGGGCCAACCTCTATGAGACAGACCCTGACTTCGCCACCACATACCAAATGTTGGGTGCAAAATTAGTTTTTGCTAATTTCAATCTTTAGGACCGGCTATTGTGTCGATTGGGCCATCTTTGCGTTCCATCAAGCAAGTAAGAGAAGATTATTTGGGAAGCCCATTGCATTTGGGTGGAAAGACACTTCAACATAAAAAATACAATGGTAGTGCTACTGAAACACTTATACTAGATGAAACTTCCACAGGATGTCATCAAGTATATCAAGTCCTGCAATGTCTGCGCTATGGTCAAACCGACCACTAAGAAATAGGGCCTGCACACTCCCCTGTATACTCTTTATAGGTCATGGGAATCCATATCAATGGACTACATGTTGGGCCTTCCATACACCAAGAGGGGAAATGACTTTGTCTTTATGGTTGTTGATCTCTTTTCCAATATGGTGATCCTGACTGCTTGCAAGAAAAGCATCACAGTAGAGGCCACTATCAAGTTCTTCTTTGAATGAGTCCAGGTACATTTTGGAATCCCACAAATAATTGTCTCAAATCAGGAAATTTGGTTCCACATCACATTCTGGTCGATCCTCTAGTCACTTATGGACACCAAGCTCACCAAATCCACTACCTTCCACCCCGAGACAGATGTCCAAACTGAGTTCATGAATTGCATGATCATGCATATCTTGCAAATGTACAATTCCAAGAACCCTCACACATGGGATGAGACTCTTCCCTATGTTCAACATAGCTACAACAAATCCCTATATAGCTCAACTGGCCACAACCCTTTTTAGGTTGGCTTGGGATTTCAACCATTGGGTCCCATGGATGTTGCACTACCTCTTGTGACCACCCTAACCGATTCATAACCTAATACAACTCAAGATAAAGGTCCTCCTCATTCATTGAGTGGATCAAACACATCCTCCAACAGGTTCATGATATTTTATAGAAGTCCAATGCCATGTACAAGTAGCGCCATGATCAACATTGGGTGCCACATAGGTTTTAGGTGGGAGACAAAGTGTGGTTACACTTGCACAAAGAACACCTTACAGTCCCTCATCAAAAGCTTCTCCCTTTTGGACCTTACACCATCAATAAGGTTTTGGGTGACAATGCTTTTGAGCTCAACATTCCCCCTTTCCTTGGCCTGCACCCAGTGTTCAATGTATATCTCCTTCGACCATACTTCCCACCATTATTGGACACCTCATAGATAGCAGAACAATTGACACCAATAGAGATCAACCCTAAATGCATGCAAAATGAATCCAATGATCATATTGTGGACACATAGGTCAAGGGAAATCTCCAGCAAAGGATCCAACTTTATCGAGTTGTCAAAGCAAGGCATCTCCTGCACCAAGGCAAGTGGCTCACCAGGGGCCAAATTCAACAACAATTTCCTCATCTGATGGGGGAACTCAACGCAATGGATACCATTTCTTCGTAATGGGGAAGGATTGATACAAATGGGTTATGGTGGCCTCCTAACTATTCCAACTAGATCATTTTGGGCAGTTTTCCAGTTTGGCATTTTTTTCCTAGTTTTTGGGTCACTGACTTCCGAGGTCGTTTTGAGGCCCTAAATAACATTTTTAGGTCTCGCCACAATTATATTGTAGACAACGTCAGAGTTTAATGGTAACATGTGTATTCCTCGGATATAACATTCCAACCGAATACCGTGCGCCTAAAATGGAGATCGTATGCACAAGTTACGACCCTAGGAAGTTGATGTACTAGCTTATCCCAACAAGGACAACATTAATTTTGGCGCTTCATATCCTAGGGTTAGGTTTTTTTATGTATAGGGTTTTGGAATTCTTGTTTATTTTAAAGGCTTGGAGAGCCTAATTGTAACCATATTGTTTCGAATGAGCACAACCATCACATCTCTTCTCAGAGATAAGCCGACACCATTCTAGCAAACTTGTTTTCCGCTGCATTTTATAGTCTCGACACATTTTTTTATTGAATAGAAACCAGTTTTATTGTATATATGTTATTGTATCTATTCTATTCTTGTTTCTCTATGTTAAGAATAATAATAATCTGTAATCATTTTCATTATGCTCATAAAATTTGGATCAGAATATCAAGTTAATGATCTCATGGAAGTAGATGACAATAATAACATAATTCAAGATGATGGGACAAATAAAATGATCCAAGACTTATTCGGTCATCCAGATGAGGATCATGGGGACAATAGTGATGGTATTTATGATGAACCTCTGATGGAAAAGGTAAATAAATGACTTTATAAAGGGTCAATAGAAAATCTTCCCTCTGCTACATTGTTCATGGTGAACTTAAAGGTTATGAATCATTTGTTGAAAACTTGTATGACACAAATCCTGAGGTATGTAATATGTTTCATCACATCTACATGAAGGTTGACTTTTCCCTCCTTTTTTAGTGTTAATTAATGTGTAAAATAAAAATGCAATATTTACAATTATTACTCTTTACATTAACTAGTTATTTTTTATGTTTTTATATTGTTAGGTGAATTTATGTTACCCTCGTCAAGTATTTTACCTCGGACATATTGAGATTTACATGCCATTATGAAATACATTGGAATAGAGTATCAAAGTATAGATGCATATCCTCATGATCATATTATATATTATGGAAAACATGCATCGAAAACAAAATGCCCAGTATTTGGTATCCGTAAATATTGAACGAATCAAGTAACAAAAATGGTGCCTCGAAAGGTTCTTCGTCATATTCCCATAATTTCATGTTTACACTAATTTTTCAGGTGCCAAATCATAGCACAATTTATGGATTACCATGCATGAAAGAGAATTGAAGATGGAATTCTTTGAATTCCTACAAATGGTTATGCATTTAGGGAAATTGAGGAAAAATGGCCAGAATTTACATATGAACCTTGTAATGTTAGGCTTTCGTTGGCAGATGATGTTGTTAATCCATTTGAAGAGATTCGATTTGTTTACTTAGTAAGGCCTATTTTTTTTTCAACAATAGCATTCCTCCTTGGATGTCAATAAAGAGGGAGAAAAAAATGTTGACAATGATTCTTCCAAGTATTTGTTTACATTAATTTTTCGAATGTAAAATTTTCATTTGTCTCATTTTTTTGCATAATATCCTTTATTTATTTATTTGCATATATACATATCATGGTAGTAATTTTGTGTAATTTCAAACAATTAGGTAAGTACCAAGTTAAAGATATGAATGTGTATATCGAGCCTCTTATCGACGATCTATTAAAGTTATGGGAGGGAATCACTATGTATGACATCTATAAACCAATTGGGAAGAAGATATTTCAATGTCGTGAAATACTTTTATGGACAATTCATTGTGCCTGACTAACACATTTTTGCAGTATGTATTCCATATTGCACGCTTGAATAGTATATAATTAATTGAAGATATCATGCATGTTGTTTAAATAATCCCTTCATATATTAATTCACATTAATCCAATTGTTTTAGGTCTTCAAACAAAGGATAAATTTGCATGTTCAGTTTGTGTTCCTAATATGAAATCTCATCCATCAAAAAGTTTAGGAAAGGAGGTGTTTGATGAGTATAGACACTTCCTCTCTAAGGACCATAAGTATCATACTACTCAAAATCATATTTTCAATGGGAAATAAGAGACTAGACTAAAACCACAAAGAATGGAACCTCGCCTATGTATGTTGGAATATGTAAGAATCAACCCTCAAGGTATGCATTTTGTTTATGTATAGTAAATGTAATCATGTTTTGAAATTTTATTTTAATTATTCAATTTATTTTACCACATTTGATAAATAGTGTTCTCATTTTTTTTATGCTTCATCAATGTTGTCGTCATGAAGGTAGTTATAATGGGCTTCAATGCAGAATTAAATGTTATCCCACTCAATTCATGAGGTTTCCTTACTATGAGGAGATACAAATTACTCATTTTTTTGATACAATGCATATTAGGAAGAATGTGATATAAACATTATGAAAAATCATAGATGGCAGGAGGGATAAAGAAAAAATTGTCAAAATTTGTAATGGCATTCAGGAAGGCAATCATTCAATGCAAAGTGTGATCTGATCAAATAGTGATGGAGAGCAAAACAACCTTCCATGGTTATTAACAGAGCATCAAAGCAATGATGTAAAAGAGGTCATTCAAAGAATTAAATTTCCCACAAGTTTTTGTTCAAACATAAATAATATCTTAATGAAGAAAGGTGAATTTGGTGGGGTAAAAACACATTATTGGAATACCTTCATTAAGGTAATTATAATTTTAGTATTCATATTTATATATTGGTTGTATACATTTTTTGATATTTTTTTTTTCTAGTTTTGAAACAAGTAACAATTCATTTTTATTGTTACAATATGTTCTACCTCTATATCTCCCAAACAATTTTGACAACAACGTCAAACAATTTATATATGATCTTGGAAAATACATGAGGTAAGTAGCTGCAATTTATTTGCAAAAAAGTTTTTTCAATTTCTTGTTGTACTTAATTACATGTGCTTTACTTGTAATGTAATATGTATTATGTTTTGTTGAAACATGTTATTTTCTTGTGTCATGATGTGTAGATGGTTGTCATTGAAATAAATCCATCAAGATGATATAAAGTATTGGAAGAGAGAAATTCCTCGGCTAATGTGTGAAATGAAAAAGTATCTACCTCCAACATTTTTCAATGCACAAGAACACTACCTCATACACGAAGTTGAGGAGATTGAAATGTGTGGACCTGTACACATAAGGTCAATATGGATGGTGGAAAGGCACTTGAAATCATTGAAGGATTTGGTTAGGAAAAGAGCACGTCCTGAGGGATATATGGTGGAATGATATGTGGTATATGAATACATGGTGTATATTAGTAAGTATATTCCTAAATTAGCAACTCTAGCTATGCATACAGTGGATTACATTTGGGATGTAAACTCCATCAAAAAATTTGAAGGGGAGAAACTGTTTGGGAAAGGTACAATGAACAACGTGAGAGATAATTAAATTGTGGATATTTATAATAAACATAAATTTTATTTTTTTTGTGTATATGATCATACTCTACATTTAATGTTTATTCTTTCATCATTTATTAATATCTACCATGGTTATAACTAATATTTAATGTTGGTGAATTGTGATTTTTTTATTGGCCAGTTGCTAAGGATTGGGATGCACTAAATTTATACATTGCAAACAATCTTGAATGGATGAAGGTATGGATTGATAGATGTAAACAACATCATGGAATTAGGTTATCGTGGAAATAACTTTTTGAATTGGTTAGAGAAACTCAGTGTAATGGAGATGTCAATTTTACGCAGAGGGATATAGATTTAGCATATGGTTTGAAATATGGAAAGGAAAGAAAATTCACCCATTTTATTCAGTTATTTTATATTATATTAATGTGACTCCATGTGTTTTCTTTTTATATTATACTTTCCAAGTTATATAAATTTGTTTATTATCCATTGACAATGCATCTTTTACATGTATGGAATATTTCAGTTGAAACAACACAAGGTTATGTGGTGCAATGGATGTAAATTTAGCATCCAACTGTTGGGTGAAATAAGGAAAACTTATAATAGCGGGATAGTTGCAGTATTCTAGGTCACTAATGTTTCCTCTAAGAGTGACAAACGTCCTCGAGAATCTAAAAATAGATACTATAGGTTTTTGAATTATATCATTGAGTGTGACTTAAATTCCTTAAAATTAGTTATGTTTGATGTCAAAGGTATAGGTTACGAATGCATGAACACGATGAGGAAAGAACTTTTATTCAACACTCCAACGGATTTCCAATGATTAAGACAATGCTTTTTGAAAAATAAAATGATCGCTATGTTTTTCAAAGCCAATGTGAACAATTCTTTTACTCAAAGGTTCCAGGTAATATTGATTGGTCATTTGATGTTAGATGTGATCCAAGAGGGAGGCAAGTAAAGTATAATGTAGATAAATAAGATGATGTATATCTAGATCATGAAGAATAGGGGTCGACAGATGAAGAATATAGAGAAGATGAACCAGGTGTAGTAGACAATGCACCAGTTCTTGATGATCATGTCAATGAAGATATGCTCGAAATTGACATTGATGACAATGACGACACTGTCAATCCTTTCAACATTTTTTCTAAACCATATGTTGATACAGATGTAGAGTTGGATGATCAAGAAGAAGATACAAAAGAAGGATGATACAAATGTTGATTTGGTCAAGGTATGTAACTAGATATTTTAATTTGTATGAATTATTTTATTTAAATAATTTTCTTATGTGGGTTAATTGATAGTTTTTTATCGAGTATTAATGTGTTTTGAATCCCATTAAAGTAATAGGAATATACCACCAGGAGGTCAAGTCATGAAAAGGGGTCAAAGAAGATATGGCCATGTAAGAACTTGAAAGGAATAGGTGATGAAAGAGAATACAAATTAGATATGGGCACGTGACCAATCTTGATTACTAGAATAAGTGTTGATTCTTGTCGACCCGACAAAGTACCTCGAGTTAATGGGGCCAATGTTGAAATTTTCTCAAACTTGTCATGTACTCATTAAAGTTTGACATGGTTGAACTAGATGCATGCCTTGATGGTATGTGAGGGTTTCAAGACTCAAATATTACTCATATTATACCCACATAAGAGAATGGTCTGTAACTCGATGGCCAATAAGTGGAATATGGTCAATATCTTAGATGAGATAAAAAAATAAAGACAAGATCAAATAATTGATGAGGCTTGTGCAATAGATCAAGCAGTTGTTTATCGAGTATTAATGTGTTTTTAATCCCATTAAAGTATTAAGAATATACCACCAAGAGGTTAGGTCATCCAAAGGGGTCAAAGAATACATGGTTGTGTGAGAACTCAAAAGGAAAAGGTGGCCAAAAAGAATACCAATTTGATATAGGCACATGACTAGTCTTGATTACTAGAATAAGTGTTGATTCTCGTCGACCCCTCAAAGTGACCAATTAATGGGGCCAACATTGAAATTTTCTCAAACTTTTCCTGTAGTCATTGAAATTTGACATGGTTGCAGTAGATGCATGACTTGATGGCATGGGAGGGTTTAAAGACTCAAATATTACTCATATTATACCCACATAAGATAATTTTATGTAGTTGGATGGCCAATAAGTGGAATATCGTCAATAGCTTAGATGAGAGCATAAAACAAAGACAAGATCAAATAAATTATGAAGCTTGTGCAATTTATCAAGTAGTTGTTTATCGAGTATTAATGTGTTTTGAATCCCATTAAAGTATTAGGAATATACCACTAGGAGGTTAGGTCATGAAAAGGGGTCAAAAAAGACATGGTTGTGTGAGAACTCAAAAGGAAAAGGTGACCAAAGAGAATACCAATTATATATATGCACATGCCCAGTTTTGATTACTAGAATAAGTGTTGATTCTCATCGACCCTGCAAAGTAACCAGTTAATGGGGCCAACATTGAATTTTTCTCAAACGTTTCATGTAGTCATTGAAATTTGACATGGTTTCACTAGATGCATGCCTTCATGGTGTAGGAGGGTTTCAAGACTCAAATATTACTCATATTATACCCACATAAGTGAATGGTATGTAAATCGATGGCCAATAAGTGGAATATGGTTAGTATCTTAGATGAGAGAAAAAAACAAAGAGAATATCAAACAATTGATGAATCTTGTGAAATTTATCAAGTAGTTCTTTATCGAGTATTATTGTGTTTTGAATCCCATTAAAGTATTAGGAATATACCACCAGGAGGTTATGTCATGAAAATGGGTCAAAGAAGACATGGTCATGTGAGAACACAAAAGGAAAAGGTGACCAAAGAGAAGACCAATTAGATATGGGCACATGACCAGTCTTAATTACTAGAATAAGTGTTGATTCTCTTTGACCCCACAAAGTGACCAATTAATGGGGCCAACGTTTAAATTTTCTCAAAATTTTCCTATAGTCATTGAAATTTGAGATCATTTCACTAGATGCACGACTTGACGGTATTGGAGGGTTTCAAGACTCAAATATTACTCATATTAACTCATATTATACCCACATAAGTGAATGGTCTGTAACTCAGTGGCCAATAAATGGAATATGGTCAATATCTTAGATGAGAGAAAAAAACAAAGATAATATCAAATAACTGATGAAGCTTGTGCAATTTATCAAGTAGTTGTTTAACAAGTATTAATATGTTTTGAATCCCATTAAAGTATTAAGAATATACCACCAAAAGGTTAGGTCATGAATGTAACGACCCTTGATTATTAAGTATAATTAATTTAATAATATAATCCTAAAAGATTAGCTAAACTATATTTATGTCTTAAAATAACATTTCTAATTGATTATTATTAAATAGTTGTTCAATGATGGTTAATG
>SNQJ01S0024618.1:176611-188977 GCA_010110895.2 Picea sitchensis | reverse complement strand
ATGATTTAGAGTTGGCAGTTTTAATGCTAGCTCTGAAACTTTGGAGGCACTATCTAGTGGGGTGAAACTTTGAGCTCAAAATGGACCATGAAAGTTTGAAACATCTCTTCACTCAAAGGGATCTTAATGCCAAGTAGAGGTGATGGAGTGAATTCATGAATGAGTATGATTTTGATATTTCATATATCAAGGGAAAAGAAAATGTGGTCGCAGATTCCTTGAGTAGGAGACCACGTGTCTTCTCCTTGGTACCCTTAAAAGTCAATCTAAGGGAACATGTGTTGACACAAATCCTTGGAGGTAGTTAGTATTTAAAGGTTACTTCAAACCTCCACAGTGGGATGCAATTAGATTCAAAGTATGAAGGATATATCCTGGAAGCAGATGGACTATTAAGATACTAAGAAAGGATGTACATCCCCGAAAGTGGGGATATTGGAAGAATTATACTAAAGGAAGACCATAGAGCACTTTATTGTGCGCATCCGAGTGTGAAGAAAATGTACGCAAACATGAGGAAGCTCTTCTTCTGGGTAGGCATGAAGCGCGATGTAGTCCATTTCGTCGCCAAGTTCTTAGAGTGTCAACAAGTGAAAGCCGACCACCATCACCTAGCGGATCTTCTACAACCACATGATGTTCCTATGTCCAAGTGGGAAGTCATTTCTATGGATTTTTTTGTGGGATTGCCACTCACATCTACTAGACACAATTCCATTCTTGTAATAGTTGATAAGTTAACCAAGAGTGATCATTTTATTCCTGTTAGAGACACTTACGATGTCACTGATGTGAAACACGTGTTTGTAAGTGACCTCATCCATTTGCATGGGATACCCAAGAACATCATTTCAGATAGGGAACCCAGATTCACTTCTAGGTTTTGGACAAGTTTGTAGTCAGCGTTGGGGACTCATTTGAACTTAAGCACAACTTATCATCCTGAAATAGATGGGAAAAATAAGAGAGTAAATAAGGTTATGGAAGACATGCTTAGGATGTATTTCATGGATAATCAAACCCATTGGGATAAGTACCTACCTTTGGTAGAGTTTTCCTACAATAACAATTTTCATAGATCCATCGGAATTCCACCCTATGAAGCTCTGTATGGAAGGCCATGAAAAACATCATTGAGTTGTGAAAGATTAGAAGATCGAGTAACAGTTGGGCCATAATTGATTCAAGAGATGGAGGAACAAGTGATTTAGATTAGGCAGAGACTAAAGGAAGCACAGGATAGATAGAAACGTTATGCAGATGCATACAGGAATGACCAAAGTTATAAAGTGGGAGATTAGGTTTTCATTCGTATCAGGCCTAATCAGAGTGACATTCGTATCGGGAATGGGAGAAAGTTGTCACCTTGATTTATAGGACCATTCAAAATCCAAGAGAAAATTGGACCCATTGCCTATCGTCTTGTACTGCCACCCCACTTCCATAAAACTCATAATGTTTTTCATGTATCTGTTCTACATCATTATGTTGTTGATGAATCACATAAACTAAAATGGAAGGAATTGCGGGTATCAGATGCAGGAACCCTCACGGTAGAACCGTTATGCATATTGGACCGTAGATTCTGACAGCTTAGGAACCGTCTGGTAGACCCAGTTAAGGTCCAGTGGAACAAGTATAGTCCAGGATCTGCTACTTGGGAGGATGTTGAGATATTATGATGAGATTATCCCTCACTTTTTTTGAACACCTAGAGAATGAGTTTCTCGAAGGTTGGGTGTATGTAACACCACCTTTTGACTAAGACAACTAGGATTATCGAAGGCCTAATCACCTTTATTTTCTATTCACAATGAAACTATTAATGATACACTTGAACTTTTAAGATGTATGAACTATTATGAATGTTTAAATGTTATTTGAATGATGATGGATATGATGCGATCTACTATGTGAATGAAAATTCTATAAATGATTAAATGTCACTTGAATGATGATGGACATGATGTAATCTATTATGTGAATGAGAAATCTATGAATGTTTAACATTATGTGAATGATGGTGGATACAATGCAATCTATTATGTAAATGAAAATTTTATGAACGAGTAACGTTAGTTGAATTATGGGGATATTATGAGATCTATTTCTAACTTGAAAACTTTGATATTAAAGTTGTTGGTACATCTATACCGAATTGAGATTATGGCTATATACAATTACATGATGTTAATGCATAGATATGTATGAGTTTGTGTTATAGACTAATTTGCAGGTCAATGGGCTATGAAATAGCCAAGGGATAATGGTAATAAAAGTGGATGTCATGACCACGACCGAGAAAAAATATGGTATGAATATTTTTATGTGAAATTATATTGGTACAAATGCACTTTTATGATATATGGACTAGTGCAAGTTTTCAGGTGGTGAGACTGCCCAAAACCTGAATAAACGATGACAAAATTCCTAGCAAAACGGTGCCACTGTATATTCCATTGTAGGGTGTGAACCCTAATCTTGTTAGGAGGGGTGGAGGCATTTACCACCGTGTATCCTCTRAAACCTGGAGTCATGGGATGAAGGTGTTAGCTCACGCTCCCCTAGACATGTGATGATGACTGTTAGTTGCCTGCTAGGGAAGCTTGGTCAAGATAGTGACACTTCCTCTTACGGGTTCTATTTGGAGTTAGGTCAATATAGTTGATGCTCCAAGATAGTCCAGCAAAGGAAGGATAGGAATGGAAGATGGAAGTAAGTTAGGGAGGAAGGATGAATAGAAATAGTTGAGAGTGTACGGAGATTTGCCTTATGGTGGAGTTTATTTTTTTTCCTTCTGAAAAGAAAATGTGTATATATGTATATTCATAATTACTTAACTAAACTACAATTGTCTAAATAAACATTGTTTAGCTAGATTATTGTAATTAAGGGATTTCGCAAAAATTTGACTCATTTATTATCTTTTATAAAATGAATAGTCTTGTTGATTGGATTGGATGCATACATAAATTACTATAGAGGTGATAGTTATTGTTATTAGTACATGCACGAGACTTGTATGTGCTAGATAAACATGAATTTCTTGCACATGTACACTAGTATGTATGAGTTTTCTTTGGCTTACTCACTGATAATGTTGTCTATTGGATATGAATGTGTGAACCATGTGTCATTTCCCTTGTATTATAAATTACTTAAACTTCGAGACGAAGTTTCCTTAAGGGTGGGTGTATGTAACAACCCTAATTAATTAATTAATTATCATGATTAAAATATTTTATTAATGAATATTAGTTTAATAAATTAATTAATTTTTATTTTGGAGACATTAATAAATTATTAATTATTATTTTGTATCGGTAGATGGACCCATTTATGAAAGGGGGGATAAGGTAGTTGATATTTAATGGGGGGATAATGTGGTTGAGATTTAATGGATGGATAAGACGGTGAATAAGGAGGGGGAAAGCAGGATAAGGAAAAGGGGAAAACACTCGGGAAGGGGGTCTTCTTGGTTTGGTGGGGGTAATATTTTCATATGAGAGGAGAAGAAGGTGAAAAGAGGGAGTTTTGGGGACTGGATCTGTATTACTGGTTTTTCTTGAGGATCTTGTTGGAGGACTGTCACAGGGGGCATCTGTTGCTGGGAATTTTGGGCTCGGGGACCAGGAAACCGCAAGGAATCCTGGGGCTAGGGAGCCGGATAGGCTGTTCCTAGCTGGCTAGGAGGTTAGTCAGTTTGGGAAGAGTTTCAGAACAACATCACGTTGAGGTAGATATGTTTTATTATCATCATTATTATGCTACTATTCATTATTTATATATATTGTTCATAAAAATTATGTTGAATATGTTGAATATGTTGTTTATTATCATGTTGCTCATAATTTTTAACTCTGTTGAATATTGTTATATGTTGAATAATGATTTGTAAAGAAGTTAGGATAGCATTTATATATTTAAATTTATGTTTTTAAGGCTCTTTTTGGACAAGCCTTACAGACTCAACCATATCACACCCCCATGAGTGCCACCATTTTGGGATCATATTTGCTTGGTTCCACTTTGCTTGGGTCCAATTCCCAAGGTCATCCATCCACTATCTTTCCTTCACAAGGAGGCAGGGGGGAAACTTATGCTCAAGGGAGAAGTACAACCCCACCAAATCCCTCTCAAGGGTCAGGTCCACTACCTTCTCACACCATGGATGGAACTAATCGTCCACCAACTCCCTCCATGCCATACTTGGAATCTCTTAAAATTCCTGATTTGAATAAACTCAGGAATGATCCTATTTTACATGACTCCAAATGGCCCAATATGCCTACCAAGCTACTTTCAAATATTTCAAAAATTGAAGAAAATCCCTGAGAAGATATCGCCAACCATGTTTTGACCTTCCACATATGGTTCTCTTAAAACAATATCATGGATGACTCCATCCACTTAAGGAGTTATTTCAAAGAACACTCATTCGTCCATCAACCAAATGGTATGTGCCCGAAAAATGAGGGTCCCACGTGAATTTTGAATCATTGAAAGCCTTTTTGTCCCTTTTCCAACTATCAGTTCATCATGAGCCAAAGCCTTTTTGGCCTTTTTCCAACTATCAGTTCATCATGACACTTGTTTATAACTACTCTCCAAGTGCAAACAAACCTAAGCTATGCATATTGCTGACCACATCCATGAATGGCATCGGCGACATAGTTTATGTAAAGAAGAAACCATCAAAGAACAACGTCTCGATTGGTTTCTAAAATCGCTCGTCTTTATACTGGCCAAAGATGTGGCATCCACCTTCCCCCAATCCAAAGAGGAAGCCATCAACAAGGCTCAACAATTCGACCTCATTTATGCTCATTCAAGTTACTTATACACAGTATTACCTGATGCACCCAGACCCATACCATTTGTCCAGGACAAACTTGGAATGTCTCACATTGCAGATGGGTTGATTGGTACCATGACACACCACAACCCGTACTTCCAACCACCACTTATGTACGATGCACCCCAATATTCAAAACCATATGGAGGTTCATATTATTACCCTCCTCCCCCTTACCAAAAACCACATCCTTTTGCTCCCCCTCCACCCATGAGTAGACCTTTACCGACACTTATGATGTGCTTGACCTCTCAACCAAGTTCAGGCTCCCCTTCTACCTCAACATATAACCCGAGCACTAGTTAAACCTTCCTATGCACCCTATGGATCATTTCCACAAAACAATAGTATTTCCCATTTCCTGATCCTCCACAATCGATTTCTCCTCCACATGGACAACCACATGTCAACGTTAACTTTGCTCAACCCTATCCCATTCAAAAACTTCATACTTTTGAATAGTTGAATAAGGAAAATCCGGCCCATTAGTCGAATAATGCCAAGAAGAAAGGGAAAAACTGAAACAATAATAACCGAGGACCAAGTGGAAATAACCCCCAACAAAATCAACATGTTGGGGGAAACCAAAATCAAGGTAACCAAAATCCCCAAGGGGACAGTGACAACAAACGCTAAGGGAGGAACAAAAATAACAACTTCTAGACAAACTTCCCTTGTGCTCTTTGTGGTGAGCATGGTCATTATACTCACCATTACCCTCAAATTATCGATTTTAAATGGATGAAAGAATCCATGAACGCATCACGTCCTACAACGTTGCTTTCCACTCAACAGGCCCCACAACAGTATTTGCAACAACCACCCCCAACCGTGTTCCAAAACCCTATTCCACACAAAGGCATGATGAATACCCAACATAAGCTACACCCTGCCCCACCACAAATGGGACAATATCAAAACCCAGGGCCCATCTGCCCTAGAAATATGGCGGATCGCAATATCCTCCTCACTAGAGAAGAAGAAATTCTTACGCAAACGTGCGGTCATCAATACAGCACACCCCCTGAATCTACTCCCACCACTTCAGAAGTGGCTCCAGCTACAGCCGGACAACCCTTGATGATTCCACGCCCTAATACTGAACCAACAATTGTATCCCTGACATCCCAATATGACGAAATGTCAATAACCCTCAGGCTAGGGTAGCACACAATTACAGTCTCGTCAATGACTTGGCACAGTCTCCTACATCCATGTCTATATTGGAGGTTCTCAAAACCTGTCCAACTCAACAAAAATCCTTACTTTCCGCCCTGGTGGAAGTTAACCTAGCCGTTACTAGACTTATCACATTTGATCTAGATAGTGGAGAATCACGTCTCCCCACTTTGGTAGCTTTCCAGATATCAGTCAATATTCAAAACATCACGATTCATTGATGTATCATTGATGAAGGTGCCTCCACATGCATCCTGTCCAAAACTATATGGCATAAACTTGGCTCCCCTGAGCTCGTACCATCTTCCATCACCTTGAGAGCCTATTATGATCGACCATCATTCCCTAAAGGGCTCTTCCAAAATTTCCCCGTCGAACTCAGGGGAAAAACCATCCTCATTGACATTGAGGTTATCGATGCCCCGCTCGATTAAAATATCTTGTTTGGACGTAGTTACATGTACGCTATGAAGGCAATAGCCTCTTCTATGTTTCTAACGATGATGTTCCCCCACAATGGGAAAATCATCACCATCGACCAAATTACTTATTATGAGCCTAACCATTATACTAACATTGATAACATCCTTCCCCTGGTTCACTCTAGCTTAGACACTTATTATCTCATTGACATGGGACCCAAAATTTTCAAGGACCCATCCTTGTTGGGAGAATACAATGGAGCACCACCTCTCATACACACTTCAACACAAGTGTGTCTCATATCTTCTAACGAAATTGACACCAGAGACACCATTCCTCCCACTAAGGCCTCTCACACCTCGACTTCCCACCAATTGAAGAAATATTACCTCAGGAATTCCTTGAGAGCCCTACTACACCACTTATCCCTGATTTCCCCCTCCCGAAGGGAAAAATCCTGATTTGGGAGAGATTTACTGAATCCATTACTAAAATTCCCTTCTTCTATCCCCCACCGGGAGTACAATAATTTCAGGTATCCATGACACTTACCCTTCCCAACATGATGTTTTCCATCCATGTATGGTATCTTCACCCACCTGCGATGGTTCCTCAACCATCTCTCCCTCCTCAGTCAGAGGGGATCTCGATACATATTCCAGTACAGGCTCTAGCCACACCACCCTCACCCCTAATTTCCAACACCACTGCCACTATTTGGGGCAGATGGAAGAAGAAAGAGCCCACAACTCCACTTCCTCCTTGAGTTCAACCTCATTGTGCACTATGCGAAAGAGAGGGACATCCCAATAATAGATGTTCTTCTCTTCACGAGTTACGCAATCCGATCCAACTCCCTCAAGTAATCACATCACTCACTGCTTCACCAAGCACATCTAGTACTACTACAACGTCCTCCACTACATGCAGTAAAGGGCTATGAACCAAATTTGCTTGTTCCATCTGTATAGAATATGGACACTATGCTCATAATTTCCCAAATCTACCTCAGTTTTGCTAGACGCTAATGGTAGTACGCCAAATATTTCAGCAAGATCCCTCTCTACCACCACTTTCTGGTACTCAAGTCACTTACATCCTTTATGTCTCTTCATCAGTCCCTAAATGGACGAGATGCCCTTGCGCTCTCTATAACTCACTTTCTCACTTCACATACAGATGTCCTTTGATTGTGGCATACCAAGGTTGTCATTGAACCCTTATTCAACCATATTCAACCACCTCACCACTAATGATGCCATCTATAGATAATGTCAACATCACATCCCATGAACCTGAGTCACTTCCCACTCCTCTATGGTTCATAGATCGACTGTCTAAGGATATTCCCCCAAATCCTCCCAATTCTTTGGTTCATTTCTCATATGAAATCTTACCCCCTACTACAGTTTATCAACCACAATGTTTGAGCATTTGGTTTATGTCAAGTGAGCCATCTCACCTAGTTTTCGATATCTCCTCTATGTCTTCGCAACTTGAAGAGAATCACATTTTGATAGACGCCCATGTCACCTCCCTGGATCCCCTGTATTCTCGCATTTTTCACTATGACTAAGATATTATTGAGGAACTGACTACCCTCGATTTCCCATGGAATGCACTCCATCACCAAGCACTTTTTCTCTCACAGGAAGCCTTCGACCCTCCTAGCCAAGCCTCTGTATGCGCAATCGAAACCAAGGATTTTATTCCTTTGGGGAATATAGACTAGTTCACCAACCCTATCCATGCCCCATATGCTTTTGAAGAAGGCAACATGGCCAATATCTCCCCCACTGTCAAAATCGACATTTCCATCAAACAGGGAATCGTAGAAGAAATCACCATTGGCACCGCATGCTCCCCTGAGGAAGAGATGCTCGGCCTCAATCCTTCTATAATCGAACATTGAAACAACACATCCCCATATGTCACCCCAGTCCGTCAAAAGTAGTGCCCACTTCACCCATCCAAATTTTCAATTATCAAATCCAAAATTGACAAGTTACGCGTCGTTGGGTTCATTTACCCCATTGTGTATACCTCATGGGTTTCCAACCCCATCCCTGCTAATAAAAAATAGGGCAATATTCATGTCTACATCGACTTCCCTGATATCAACCATGCTTGTCCCAAAAACAACTTCCCAACCCCTTTCATCGACCAAATTATCGATGACTGCGTTGTCCATGAAGCGTTATCCTTCATGGATGGGTTCTCCAACTACAATCAAATCCAAATCCATCCAGTCGATCGATATAAAAATGGTTTTACTACCCCATGGGGTACTTTTTCTTATCGTGTCATGCCTTTTGGACTAAAAAACACAGGTTCCACATTTCAACATGCCATGACTTGTGTTTTCCATGATTTTTCTTTCATCATCCTCGCTTACTTGGATGACCTCACTACTCTATCCAGGAAACGAAACCAACATTTAGACGATTTATGCATCGTTTTTCAACGATGTCACCAGAAAAATATCCGCTTGAACCCCCTCAAGTGTGTATTTTGCATCATCATCGGACACCTTCTTAGGTTCATTGTCTCCCAACATAGCATCACGGTGGACCCCCTCAAGGTACAAGATATCACAGAAATTACACAACCTATGAATTTACTCCAATTGTAGAGCATACAAGGCAAAGATAATTTTTTACATCACTTTGTCCTAGACTATGCCACTCATGTGGATGGTTTCCTCCGCTTACTTCATCATGATATCCCATTTCGATGGGATGAACATGCTCAAACCGCTTTTGATGATTTAAAAGAGGCCCTCTCCAATGCCCCTTTGATTAGTGCCCCGGACTATTATCGCGATTACATCCTCTACTTATCAGCCTCAGCCATCTCAATAGCAAGAGACCTTGTCCAACTAGGGGATGATGGATGAGAACATGTCATTTACTACATCAATAAAAAACTTTCGGGACCTCCCTTAAAATACAATCATGATGACAAAACTAACCCTCGCAGTTCTCCTCACAATTCAGAAACTGCGTCACTATATCCTACTTCGAAATACCAAAGTCGTAGCAGATTCCAACCCCTTGCAGTACTTGATTAGTCGACGACATATTAATGGAAAATTTACCCGATGGATCATCATCCTTCAGGAATACGACCTAGATTTCTCAACTCCCAAAAGCAGGAAAGCACTCATTCTTGCTGAACTCATTACGGTGTTTCCCTCAGGCGCTAAAGCTTCACCCATCAATACAGATTTTCCCAACGAACACCTCTTCTTCATCCTATTGGATGAATCCTGGTATGGTGACCTTTTCATCTACCTTCATACACAAAAGTTTTGGTCTCATCTCTCTCGAGATGATCGCCGGTGCATTCGCCATCAGGCCCCTCGATACCTCCTCATCGGTGACATTTTGTAATGACGTGGGGTAGACACCATCCTTCGTCAATGTCTGACCATCGATGAAGCCGACATAGTCTTGAACGATTTCCATAGTAGCGCTTGCGTTTTCCACCTCTCAGGTATGTCCACCATCCAAAAAATCATTCGAGCATGATACGTCTGGCCCACACTATTTCATGACTTCATCCACATTGTCAAGAAATGTGACAAATTCTATCTCTATGAAAACAATGCACAAGCGCCACCCTCTCTTCTACATCCAGTCATCACCGTTGATCCCTTCAGCAAATGGGGCATAGACTTCATGACTTGCAATCCTCCATCCAATAATGGACATAAGTAAATTGTCCTAGCAGTAGATTACTTTACCAAATGGGTCGAAGCCATGCCTACCTTCAACAATACTGCTGACACAACAACATGTTTTTTATTCAACCACGTCATTACCCATTTCCGAATTCCACTACATCTAGTATCTAATCATGATAAGCACTTCGAGAATGAGATCTTCGCAGAACTCTCCTCAAAGTTAGGATTCTCCCATGAGTTTTCCTCCCCATACTACCCGCATTTCGACGGACATGTCGAGGCTGTCAACAAATTCCTCAAAACCATGCTACAACGTGCCATTAACAAACATAATACCAACTAGCATCATATGTTGTTTTAAGCATTATGGGCTTATCACACAGCAATCAAAACTGCCACTGGTTTTACATCGTTTCATCTCGTCCATGAAATCGAAGCCAACCTCCCTATCGAGTGTGAAATTCCCACATTACGCACCGCCATTGAGCCATTACTTGAAACTTCTCCAATGGAGAAGTGCTTGTTGACCTTAGAGTCACTGGATGAGGATCGTCGATCCTCATTACAGAACAATGAGGTAGCTAAAAAATGGTCCAAAGCCATCTTTGACCGCCATGTCACCCTTCATTAAATTAACGAAGGAGATCTCTTCCTAGCCTACGATATCACCCACGATACTCTCGGTCATGGGAAATTCCTTCTCCCATGCATTAGTGGTTCCACCCATAAACTTACCCTTGTACGACCCTTCATATGACCCCTAACTCAAAACTAGGAAATCCATGCTATGCAGGAGGATGGGACCACTAACCTGACTCTCGCAACTCCTAGATCGGTTGACTAGAGCTCCTGTAATCTCCAAATCTCCTCCAAATATGCTCATCAAATCACTATAGCAACGAGTACGAATGAGGTGGAATTGTGGACCCACCAGCCATATATAGTCCCTTTTGCCAAACTTCCACACTCAGTTACAGGAGTCCAGAGCCTATGTTTCTCGATCCGTCTTCATCCACTAGATCATGGTCCCGCCATCTACACAATCACGTTTCCTGGGTCACCATCTGCACTTGGCCCCAGGGGAGAATTTTTCTCACATCACGTATAGGTATGCATGCTCATATTCAAAATTATCAAATATATGTTATATGTTATTTATCATAAGATATTGTTCACATCAGATATTCAATTTTAATGTATGCAGGTACTTGGTCATCACCAAAAATGCAGCCCCTTCAACTATATGTTCGACATTGGCATGTAATCATTCCCTCTAAATATCAATTGCATATCCCAGTCATAACATTTGACATTTACCTTTAGGGTCCCTACATTCGGCTTTGCAGTACTGTCACCTCTGCTGCATTTTAGTACTGCCACTCGACAACACTCTCCCCCACATGAGTTGTCCCATTCATAGTTCCCCTTGGAAATTTGACACTCATGCTTCTTTCACCCCCTATGGATGGGACTCTCGATAGTCTTATGCACCTCCGAGAATAAGCCACATACTCCTTCTCATCAAATTTCTAGCTTTCCCAAATGGACTCCCAGGCTATCTCATCTCGGTTCTATTCAACTGCACCTCTGCAGTATCATTAACCTTCCATTTCATCCACCACCAGTTTTCCCATTTGCAGATTTCCCTCCATTCATTTACCTCATACAGAAACCCATGGGGCCCCCACCCTCCACCAGTTATCTTCGCAACTTGTGCCCTCATAGGCCAATCCATCTCGCACCGGGGCGCCCATTTCTGTATCTGTACACTCATCCTAAATTATTCTTTATTTATTTGGTAATTGTAAAAAGCCTTTGTTTCCATCAGTTACTTATCTTTTTGTCATCACCCTTGATGACTTTATTTTCTTGGAAACGCAACCCATGTGACCCTTAGTTGGGGCATCCACTCTCCTTTTCTCATTTTGACATCGCTCATAAACCCCAAGTATCCCAAAGTCCATGTACCCCTGATATTTGAGTTTGTCCACTTTGTCAAGCCTCTCGCATAATTTAACCCCATATCTAGTCGTCCCCCTAAAACTAGATACATTTTTACAGTTTCTTCCAATCATCCTTCAAACATACCCCCAACCAAGGGCAGTCTTGAGTCTCACCAAATCTTGACTTCGTTCATGTTCCCTATCAGTTCCTAATCTTATTTATGTGGATTTCATGAAGCCCTTTTCTTATTAGAGTCGTGTCTCCCTTTCTGTCAACATTA
>SNQJ01S0024618.1:132944-150176 GCA_010110895.2 Picea sitchensis | reverse complement strand
CAGGTCCCACACCTGACCTCTCGGTCTTTAAGGATTTCTCGATGTTCCCTTCTGAGCCAAAGAACCTCTTTGGACTCCCAATGGAATCCCTGTGGAAACCCCGATCCACAGGTCCTTCCTTCACCCTGTCACGGCCTTCTGGACGACCATGAACAAATTCCCCACAGGGAATGTAATATTGGGTTTCAGGGTTTCGTGGTCCCCGACGTTGAGAGTTCTTTACCTATTGAATCCCTGATCTCTGATGAATAGATTTTCCGATGCGCCTTTTACGCGTTAGCCCTCCTGGCTAGAATGATGGCCCATATGACCAGAATTCATAAGACCGCAGCCTTATCTTCTTTCAGGATTTTGGACTTCGAAATCCCGATGTGCGACAATTCTCATTAGTCCCTTTGGACTAGACCTTTGGTCCATGCAACCTCCCCTTATATGACCGCAGTCATACCTCCCATCGGGGTTTCGGACTTTCCAATGTCCAAATACACTCGTCCTCAGGATTCACGATCCTTCGAATCCTGATTTCCCGACATGGCGTCAGCTAACAACTCCTATCCGAATTTAGCCTGATCAATGGTTGTGATTGCCTATGAGACCAATGGCTCCAAATCTCCCTCAAGACTTCAGGGTTTCAAATGTCGAAAAACATTTTCGCACGGGACTACCAATATTTCGAATCTCGGTTCTCCGTTAGGCTGACAGCTGGCTCCCACAATGGCACTTCCCTCCTTATCGGGGTTTCAGATTTCGCAATTCCGAAATGCCCAAACCTCTTGTCACTAGGATTCCCAATATCTCGATGACCAAAATTCTGATAGACGACTTCCTGTCAGGACTTTCCCCGATGACTCTGATTGCTGCCACACGTCCACTCAAGATGGACGGTTCAGATTTCTCCTCGTGTTTTCAAGACTTCTGATGTCTCGATTTTCACAACCTCAGGAACTCTGATTTCCTGAGCGTCGATATCCCGATGCTTCTCGGGATTCTTACTCTACTCACGAGGGTTTAAACCCTGTGCAACTCCTGGAAGATCGGACAGCTGGTGGGTAACTCATCAACGATCCAACGACTCACGACCCCTGGAGCTTGAACTCCAAACGTAGCTGTAACCTCCTTGCTTCTTTGGCAGATCCAACGACTGGCGGGATTTTTCAAATCTTCTCCACAAGATCCTAACTATCGATCTCTTCCTCTTTGATGTTTTCTATGGGGTGAACCCAATATTCCTCTATGAAAACTGGTCCTCCTGCGCGTAACTTTGCAGCGCCTGTTCAAACACTCCCATGGCACAGACTCTATGTGCTTCTCTTCGACGAGCTTGGAAGCCTTGTCCTTCCTGAACTTCACACAATTCTGAGCCTCCACGAAGACTCTTGCGTGCACCCCTTGCGAAAATCCTTAAACACTTCCAAGTGTTGAATTCTTTCGACTCTGCGCACACCTGCAGCAATAGCCCTTCAATGCTTCACTCAGATTCACAACTGAGACTTCCTTAGATTGTGCACTCCTTGCACGGCTCCTATAACCCAATTTCACTTCTGGGTGAACGAGAACAAGAGTTAAACTATTTGAGCCTTCTGTCAACGCACTCCTTGCGAATGACTTCAACTGCACTCCTTGCAGGAATCCTTGCTCAGATAGAGAAACAATTGAAACTCATTTCTTCTACTTCATTTCAGACTTCACTTAGAACATGAAATCATATACACAACATATCAAAGAAAATGTATAACAGGAAGCAAACATTCATGAGCATATCAATCAACACACATACACAGAGAACAACACAACACCATGAACTTGAATCAACTTATTCTATTAATCCAAATAATTGTACATGGTTGTTTCTACATAGCTCTTTGCTTCTCTTCTATGCTCCAATGCTTCTAACTATGTTACAATGCACAATGAGGGTGTCTATATCCCGTTTCCCTCTTGCACTCTCAAACAGTCTAATCTCAAATTAAATTTCTATCTACCTGCATTAACTACTATAAACGCCTCCATCTACTTTAGACGAGAGTGGGGCACTCAAGGTCTGATTACATTATACCAAGGCGCCTTCATTAAATGATCTCATTTATATTTGGCGCATCAACTTCAAGGGAAAATTCAAAAATTTGGTTGGGCTTGTCTAGCTGTCCTTTGTTTTCCGCGCTGGATCATTTGATGTTAGCAATGCTCCTGCATCAAAGAAATTCCCAAAGAATTAGAAGAAATTGCAAATTTTCTAGAAAAAGGGAAATCACCTGAAGATCTCCCAACCAATAAATGAAAAATCCTAGCCATGAAAGTTTCCCCATTCACTCTCATGAATGGATATCTTTACAGTCTAGGACTAGAAAACATTTTGTGAAGAAGTGAATTATAGCATGAATGAGAATACATCATTAACAAAGCACACACATACCCAATGAGAGGTCACTTCCAAGACGACATAATAGTTGGGAAAATCCTTCAAGTCAGTCTCTGATGATCGAATTTACATAAATACCATTGGGAATAAGTAAATAAATGAAACACTGTCAAAGGTTAGGCTGGCCATTATGGAAGAATGAAATTCCCTTGCACTTGGTAAACCCCAGTTTACCGTTTGAAATATGGGCTATTGATTTTGTCGGTCATTTCCCAAAAGGAGAAAAAAAGATAGGAGTAAAACACATTATTACAACTGTCGACTATTTAACAAAATGGGTAGAAACAAAACCAGTCAAAGGAAACAATTGCAAAATTTATTTACAAAAATATAGTAATCAAATTCGGTTGTCCCTTAAGGATAATCAGTGATAAAGGAACCCACATCATCAATAGTACAATCGAGGTATTGTTGGAGAAATTCATGATCGACCATAGAAAAACAATTGCATATCACCCACAAGGTAATTTTGCCATCAAGTCTTTTAATAAAACACTACATAAGTGCCTCACTAAAATATTTGATCTCAACAAATATGATTGGGATGACAAAGTTCCAAAAATACTATGGGAATAATATAGAACAACATACAAAATATCGACTAGACAAACGCCCTTCAAAGTAGTTTACAATCAATAAGTAGTGATCCCACTACATTTCAGCGCAAATGCGGGTCGCATAGATTATGTTTTATAATTTGGTCACATGTTGAATACAATACAATTATTCTACCAACTAAACCAATTAGAAGAAGAGAGGATGATGGCACAACATCATTAGGAAATTCAGAAAAGTCTACAAAAAGCCTTGCATGATCAACACATTAGGAATAAAGATATTAATAAGGGAGACTTGGTACTACTATATGATATTCGAGTAAAAGTTAAAACAAGCAATATAGTGACTGTGTGGTTGGGTCTGTAGATGGTTGAGGACTTTCGAACTTGAGTACAATTGAAAACACTACAAGGGAACCCTTTCAAGAAATTAGTCAATGGGGCTCGTCTGAAAAGATATCACACATAGTCTCCTAATGCTCTACTAGTGAAAACATCCTTGGGGGCACCAGTAGGAATCAACTTGGTCGAAAACCTTCAGTGTGACTTGAGTTGAAAGAAAATCTAATAGAAAAAAAGGAAAAAATAAAATAAAGACAAGACAAAGCAATAAGAGTAAAAGGAAGATTAAGAACAAACAAATCAAGAAATCAAAATTAAGGAAGAAAAAAACAAGTTGGTTACTATAATTACGTATAGAAACTGATTAACAAATTATAAATCATATGACTGACTCACAACACATCCATTCAAACCAAAATATTCAAACATGGGAGGAGAAAATATTATTTGGGTAGAAATCAAAGAGGAAACCCAAAAATCAAGAGAAAGTTCTACACCAAGACAAGATTTTCACCATTACCTAAACAAGAGAACCAATCAATTGACCAAAAGAGAACAACACCATTCGACTTAACAAAAAACCCATAAATGTGAATTCTGAAGATAAAGAGAGAAGGAAAAACTTCAAACAAGCGAGCATGAAATACTTCAAGCAAAAAAGATTATCCTAACCAAAGCAAGAATGTATTCAAAAGGTTGAGGATTCATCAAATTGATAGGAAAGAAAGCGATATGGTCGGATGCTTCGACCGAAGGTCCCTGATCACCTAGATAGATCGACCCAACCAAGAATATATCACACAAGTCGAGCTCACACCCAACGAAACTAAAATTGATAGAGTTGATGTGAGTAAGCTACTGTAATTCATTACTACCATTAATGCTTAATAGGAAAATCTCAACTGCGAGGACCTCGTCTACACATAAGTCACCTCACACAAACAAATAGTTAATTTTTACACCAACATAAAGATAGATGAATTAATATCCTCGTTGGCAGAATTAAATTCCCTGTTACATATCTCGCCTATAAATTTGGACGATGCATATGGCTTCGTCTCACTTCTTTTTACACCCAAGCACTTGCATAATCAAACCACAGAACTCTAACCTGCACATTTGAGCTTCGAGCTTCAGAAATAACAATATGACCTCCAGGAATTCACATAAATGTCGAAAATGAGAGGACTTGTCAAAGATTCACTGGCCAAACCACAAACAAAGACCAAGTTTGATAAAATTGGTGGAATCGAGTTGCAAGCACGGATGAAAAATATTCATAGTGCTTATATAGAAGAGATTGATTGGTTTGGACATTGGATAAAATTCATTTCATGGGGGATGGAAGTTGGTTCCTAGAAAGAAGAGACATGTTTCTTCGAGGCAACAAGCATCTGACATTTCCTAGGCGCACCCCAAGTCCTAGACTTTGAAGTGTGGAAGGAAAAAGCTTCCAAATTGCTTGTTAGTCAATACCGTAATGGAAATTTGTGGATATATTTCCAAATCAGGATCACGAGAGGGATGATCCAGATAATTACGTGAATCTCGCATGGGCACACGCCAGTTCCCAAAACATTGAACCCTAACGAATGGAGTCAGGATCTCACTCGAGGGACATCAACAAAGAATTTAAAAGGGTTGTTGATCAACAAAGTCACGAATATCCATGTCAAATGGACATGGAACTTAGTATAATTTTTCATGAAAACCACGGGTCGAGACTCCGACGTTAAGCTTACAATGCTAGAGCCTATTGGATAAATATTCTAAACAGGGGAGAGTTTGACTCGGAAGATCACATTGTTGCACTAGTCAAGAGAAACTACAAATATTTCCAAAAACGTGGTCAGGCAATCAAATTCCCTTCATTTTTTAATTGTCTTGCCATGAGCTAAGTATTCCCATTCGAAGAACCTTCTTTCACTGCACGGGAGACCCCAACTATGAAAAATTTAGGGCTTTTGCATCATGAGAAGTTGACTCCTCTAACGAGTCGAACAAAACGTTGGAAGGGAATTACTGCAAAGCACCCATATTCAAGTAATATTGGACACCACCACACTTTAGTGTGGAGGCATTGGATGCCTATCCCCTGAAGAGATGGACTACTAGCTAAAAAAGTACCATATTTTATAGGAACTCGACTGATGGCTAGGATTTCAAAATCAGATACCACAAGAGGTAATAAGCGGCAACCAATCCATTCTGACACCTTTGACAGACGGAGAGAAAGAATAAGAAATAGAAGATTCCATGTACAATATTTTGTTTGTAGTAGGCCTCGACAAAAAAAAAAAAAAAACACCAACAAAACAAACACTGACCAAGAAAAGACAATAGGAAAAATGTTCTAAGGGTAAGCAATAAATTGACCCTAATACAGTGCCATAATATTTTGATATTATCTAGAGGGAAATTTTTCAGTCAAATGTGACTCTTGATTTAAATGACCCTATGATAAGTGAAAAACTAGTTGTGTTCACCAACAAAATAACTTAGAGGGCCCGCTAGACAGAAAAGGACCAAACAACTACACAACATATTATTGGGCCACAATTTAAAGAGTCTATGGAGACTTTCAATGTGAGGCGTGATGAAGATAATAAAACTAGAGAGGCCTTAGAAAATTTTATTGAAACAAGGGGATAGAGAAAACAAAGAATGAACAGTGAGAAAAATCCATATCGATCAACCCCATTTTCATCACATCGGTCGAAGAGAAGTTGACCTGACCCGAGTAAAAATCCCATTCCAAAGAAAAACAAGACAGAATATAATCTCCACCACCCAACCCTACTCCAGTGATTGAAGAAAAATGATCAACAAATAAGACAACGACACACAAAAATAAAATCAGGAAAGGTCGACGACAAGTATATTTTGAGGGAACAATTTCAAACTCCCCAGTTCAAAGTCGCTAGTCAGAAAGTGCATCGCCTTCTGGTTGGAGGATATAGACCATACAACACAAAATGGAACCACCAATAACATTGTTACAATGGAATAAACCGATTATTATTTTACCCCACTGGGATCAGGACAATCGACACATGCTAAAGGAGGAATAAAAATGAATATACAAAGGTCAACTAATAATCCCCCTACAAACAATTTAACTCGTACAAAACCAAGTATTATACCTTTGGATAATAAAGAATCATTAGAAAATTCTAACAAGGAGGCAAGGACAATTGGCCCATAGACTGTCCAGGTGGAAGAGAAACACAAATAAGGCGATGATGACAAAGAGTCACCTCAGAAATCCAATAATCTTCCAAAAACAATTTCGTTGAGAAGTCCTCAAAAAGACCAGTCAGACCCTCCAGAACAATCTGGAAACACAAAGCCTAAAAGTATTAAGGGTCAAGGAAAGCATGGAAGCAAAAAGGATGCCCACAAACAACCAAATCCAGAGCGGCACAACGACCAAAATCCAAAGAATGAAGATTCTAACAAAGGAAACTATGTTGGAAAAGAAAACAACCCTGAAAATCAAAAGGAATAATTAAGCATGAAGAAGAATATTATACACAGGAAGGATAAAAATCCAAAGGCCAAGACATTCACAACAATCAAACCAATCAAGTCGACAACAACACCAACAAAGACAATATTCAACCGAGCGGTTGCATCAGATGAACATATAATGGAACTATATGATGAGATAATCAAAGAAGCAACAAACAGATTGAAGAAATCTACATGATATGTTGCACGAATTTCTACAAGGAGAAATAAAGAAAAACAAGTGCTAAAGGATTATGTTCTATTAGCAAAGGAAAAAATGGGAATTGATCAACCACAGAGTGATTCAACCCATTATCAACAATAAAAAAATTGGTCGAAGCAATAATAAGTACATGTGATAGTAATCATGCATAAATCTACCATCCATTACACGAAAACGAGGAGCTTAAACAATTACACAACATGGAGGTGAGAAACAATCAGGATGGCGTCAAAAATTGGAGCAGGTTACATCACATGCAAAAACAAATCATACAGTCTTGAACAACTGTTCGACATACTTTGTCTCAATCCACAGTAAGCTAAAATCCCAAAGAGCAATAATTGAGGAATTAAAAAAAACAAGGGATATTACCACCGACTCCAAAACTAAAGTAGGCGTAACAACACATATTGCAAATGAGAAAGAAACTAAGATAGAACTGGAAAAGCATGAGAAGGAATGATTTATAGGGGAAAGTAGAGAAAAATCAATAACAGATCAAGCCCACAAACATCTTGACTCGGTAACACAGAAAACAAAGGAATCCGAAGAGAAATTAGACCCATATTCTATTATGGTTTAGGAGGCATCCCTAACTAACAAGCTGGAGTTCTTGGGACAACTAAAATCAATTGGAATTGAGGAAAAACACTTGATCAAGGAATGGCACATTGAATATTGAATAGCATAGTGTGAATCAAATATTTAATAGAGGGAGTTTTAAATCCTTGACCACACCTAGTTCTGTCACGAAAAGTCTTCTGCATGAACCATGGGCGAGATATTATATCTTAATTTATTGATGGATACAAGACCATACAGTGTCAATATGGTACCAAAGGTAAGGATGGGTAAATCTGATACCCAATCCAACACAAGAAACAAACTTATAAACCAACCTTAGACAATTGAAGATTTACCAAAATAGGTGGAATGGAGTTAAATGGAATAGGAACGGTGGAAGCTAGTACCCAAAAAACTTTGGATTGGAAAGAAAAAACAAATTGCAAATATATTGAGATCTGTGGATGTGTGACCGAAAACCCCACAGCTAAAAAAGCCAGAAACGTTGTCCTTGTAGAAATCCTAAGGCTACCTGAAGGGGAGCCACCTAGTCATGAAGAAAAATATGCCATGTTGAATGAACAACCCAATCAGGATTAAGAAAGCATGGGTTAAATTTCTAATGAAGAACCTTTGACATACTCTCTTCCAAGGCTCGACATTCGAGAGGGGATTGAAGCACCTTCCGAAGAAACAATTGAACTTCTGACAGAAGAAACAACGAAGGCCCCTGTTAAAGAGGTTCCTCCTGAAGAATCCAAATATGACATTGTTGTGGAGATCACGATACTTTTGAAACATTAGTATGTAAGGGAGGCTGAGGTTGCCAGGAAGGTGGTTGCCAATCTGAAGTAATATACACATGATCATGATCTGTAGTAGAGCCATGATCACAAATCGGGAAAATCAAATCCACGATCTCATAGCTGGAAAATCAGAGCCACGATCACACAGTGAGAAAATCATAAAATAACAGGACATGTATATACCTGCTCAGAAAACAAAAAAGGTAGGAATCGTATTTTCTATATGAAGATGAACCTGGATCATGAATGATCCTCGTACTAATAAAGAATAATTTGTTAATTTGAATATCTGAATGATTAATTACAAGGAGATTTCCTAAATTTATAGGGTTGAGGAGGCCTAACAAACACTTTAGATTAGTTGGACTTGGACAGTTGAAAAAATCTAAGAGAGATTACGTGGAACAACTGTCATGTAATTAGAAATAAATACAATCTAAATAAACAAACTAAAAATCATGAGTATTTGAAGGTATTATTCCAAATTTCTACAAATCATGAGTATTTGAAGGTATTATTCCAAATTTCTACTACAACCCCCGTACATGCATAAATGAACCAAAACTCACTCTCTTCTCATCTTTAAAATTAGATATTATATATTATAACCCCAAATTTTATGGAAGGATGGGGAAAGGAAATCAATATAAATCTTAACAATAAATAAATAGAAAGACAAGGTTTATGTGGGACGTTAAGCATGTTATGAACAAGAAAGCTAGGAGATTCGATATGATCAAATTATTGACCGACAGATCAACCCATCCGATTATCAAGGAATCCATGTTCATCATGTGAGTCCTAATACCTGAAAAAGCTATAAACGAAACAGACAATGCAGAAGAGACGGATCTAGAATAGGAAAATGCAGTGAGCAATTGTATTTGATGATAGTCTAAAGATATAAAGGGAAAACAAAACCACCAAATCAAGAAGTAAGAACCAAATCCTAACGACTGGTACAGTTGGCAGTCTACAGTCACAGGTTGTTGAGGTTACAACTAACACTCCCTCTTAAACTTAACATCTACAAACATCAGCACTGATAATACCAAGTGTTGTCTGTGAAAATAAAAAATGGTTTTTCCCAATGCCTTTGTAAAGATGTTTGTGAGTTGGTATCGTGAGCCACAAAATTGAAGCGTGATTTCACCATTATTGACTAGCTCACGTATGAAATGAAAGTGAGGGTCAATGTGATTGCTTTTCTTATGAAAAGCATGGTTTTTTGATAAAGCAATTGTTGAAGTATTGTCACAGAAGATGGGAGTTGGATCCTTTTCTATATGTGACATGTCATTCAATGGGATTCACAACCACACAACTTGAAAGGAAGCTGAGGTAGCAGCAACTTACTCTGCCTCTGCAGAAGATATTGAGACACTGGGCTGCTTCTTTGATGCCCAAGAAATAAGATTCGTGCCTAGTTGAAAAGCATGACCTGAGGTGCTTTTCCGGTCATCTAGGTTGCCTGCAAAATCACTGTCAGTGTAACCAAAAAGATGATTATCTTCAGACTGAGTGTACCATAAACCAAAATTGAGAGTGCCAACAACATATCTCAGAATCCTTTTCTCCATCTTCCAGTGAGAATATTTGGGAGATTCCATGAACCTGGAAACAAATCCGACTGCATACATAATATTAGGCCTAGTTGTTGTAAGATACAACAAACTACCTACTAAAATTTTGTAAAAAGTAGAATCCACTGTAGGGCCTTCATCTTGCTTTCTCAATTTTGTGCCTAGGGGTATAGGAGTTTATGTTGGATTGCAGTCTTCCATGCGAAATCTTTTGATGATGTTTGTTGCATACTTTTGTTGAAAGAAAAAAATACCTTTGGTTGATTGGTCAACCTCAATCCCCAAAAAATATTTCATTATGCCAAGATATTTCATTTCAAACTCGGATTGTGTGGCATGTTTAAATATGGTTAAATCATGATTTCCAGTATATATCATGTCATCAACATATAGACAAATAATCATAATTTTACCTTGTTGATCTATTTTAGTGTATACAGTTGGCTCATTTTGGCTTCTACTGAAACCACTCTTGATTAGGTAACTATCAATTCTATTGTACCAAGATCTTGGAGCTTCATTTAATCCATACAAGGCTTTCTTCAACCAATACACTTTGGTTGGTTGTTCTTTGACTTCAAATCCAGGTGGTTGATCCACATAGACCTCTTCTTCTAAGATACCATTCACGAAAGTGGACTTAACATCCATCTAGTATACTTTCCATTTGTGTTGAGATGTTATGGCTAAGAGACTCCTTACAATGTCCAACCTAGCTACTAGAGATAATGTTTCACCATAATCAATGCCTCATTGCTATGAGAATCCTTTGGCAACAAGTCTTGCTTTGTATTTTTCAATCTGTCCCTTTTCATTGAGTTTAGATTTGTAAACCCACTTGACACCAATACTTGTCTTATGTTTGGGAAGATCAACAAGATCCGATGTCTTGTTCTTCTCAATAGAGTCAATCTCTTGGTTCATGGATTGAACCCAATGTGGCTCTTTAGCTTCCTATTTAAAAGATGGAGGTTGACATGAGATTAATGCAAAAATATTGTGCTAATCAATATCATCCAAATATTGATGGATCACTCTCAAGCTTTGAGTTCGTTGATTTTGAAGTTCAGAGGATGAATTTCTTCTTGAAGAAAAGTTGTCCTAAGAAATTTCAAGTTGTCCTTGTACCTGCAATATTGGAAGGACAGGTTGATGTGTTTGTTGTCCTAAATTTTCTATTTGTTTAGGAAGTGGCATCAATGGATTTTTACTGTCCATAGGGCGATTTTCAGACTCACTCCAGAACTGATTTTCAAGAAATTTGACATCTCTCTTGAGAATGAGTTTCTTTTAAATCAGATTGTAGAGTCTCTAGGCTTTGGATGTCTCACTGTATCCAACAAAAAATTATTTCTCACTTCGATCATCAAGTTTCTTCCTCAATTCGGAAGGGATGTGAGCGAATGCAATGCATCCAAAGGTCCTAAGACGAGCAATGTAATATACATAAAAAACTGTCTGAAAAAAAAATTAAATTTGTTTGTATAAATATTCTTGAATAGTTCGAGATTCAAGCAAGTAATCTTTCTGTTATAAATCTTGAGTCTGAAAGTTTTCAAGAGTCCTTACTGTCATCAACTGTCATTATCATTCAACTTAAAGTTTTTTGATCGACGATAATTGTTTACTCTTCATTCAATGTTTATTTCAATTCCTGTAATTATAATTACTTTCCTATATGTTTGTACCTATGACCATTACCACAGTCTTAACAACACAAATGACTTTGGGACTTTATGGCCAAATCCTTACACGTTAGACCCTACAAATAACCCATTACCTTATGTTTACAATACAAATGACTTTGGGGGTTGATGGCCTCAGCCTCATGCGTTAGTCCATACACATAATCACACGATGAAAACGACCAAACAGACTTAGGTAAAAGTAGAGTATTAGTCTATACTCCTCTGCGAAAAGTTTAAATATAAACAAACCCCTATAGTTTTTTTTTAAAATATTCGGATACAGGATAGTGGTTAGGTAAGGCCTTACGGTTAAACTTAGAGTACGAATATTTCATAATCCTCCAATCATATTCAAATTCACCTGCACCGTTGGATTACAAGTACTGGGTCTTGCGCTTATTCCATATGCCCATTGGCTATGCCCATGGGCCTAATCAGAATTTCTTTCACATTTCGGCATTTTGGCAAGTCGCAATCCCCGAAATGGAGCCAGATCAACAGTCCAAAAAACTTCATAATCTGATCCCTTCTTTTCTTAATCGAACGGCTGATGGGATTTCGACATTTTTCCCTTCGAGTCATCATGACTCCAACATTATAAAATTCATGATCACAAAATCTCCAAAGTGATCGGATGGTTCACATAACCCATTGAGATGAACGATTGATGGGATTTCGGAGTTTTTCCTTTCAGGTTTTCGAGACTCACAATAGTCCCTTTCATCATTTTGGAGTCCTTTACATGCTCTGATCTTTCGCATTTCGCAACTTCATCATTCTTGCCGTGAGTGTCCTTGACACCTCCAACTCCCAGTATGCGAAACTCCGAAATGGATATTAAGTCATGGTTTTGGTACCATTGATTAAGGGTAACCCGTTTTGTGATGGAAAATTCTATCGTTGGAAGTAAAACGCCGTATGGGATGTTCATTTGTTTCAATTCCGAACGAGATATGTAATACCATTTTTAAAAGAATTACAGGGTTTCCCTTCCACCTACTTGTAATGGCATACTGATTATTTTATTGGTTTAATATACTAGCGCTATATTGGCTACTTCCTCGAAAGGATTTTGAAAAAGGAAAAAAAAACTCGGCTATTGCCGGCTATATGTGTATCTTGTTTATAGTTGACTCCAGATCACATGATGGTATATGAATTCAATTTGCACTTACTGTACTTCTGTAAAAGACTTTCCTTTTGAACTTCTAGGTGATTGTGCTGTTATTTACACAGTTAGGAATTTACTCAGGGGTATGTTTTAAGTTTCGAGATGTCCCTTCTTCCTTGGGCCTTCATGCCTCTCGTGATTAGTTCTGGTAATTAAACAGTGTTAATTCGATTCACTCCAATAATTTTCCAACATTTCAACCTATAACTTTTCATTAAACACCAGTTGATATAAAGATGTGTAAATGTTGTAGATGGTCTATAATAATTCTTGGTATTCACAAGGTCACTTCCGTACTTTATGTCAGAGATTAATCATTTCACCACCGTATGACGGCGGATCGGTGGTCATCTTGACCCTTCAAGACGTGAGGGTTCACTGTCAAGCAGTGGCTGCCTTAGCCTTTGCAGGCCACCAAATACCATCACCGCCCTGATTTAATTTTTCCTGAGGTCGAAGGGGCAAGTTTTGTTCCTATAAATACTTGAATCGTATTGTAATCCACATACAGAAGTTGAGACAAGAGCTTGAAAGAATTTTTTTTTGAATTGAACTTGTCACTCTGTGTTTTATTTTACTGAGTTTGTAAACTCTGTTCATGTTTTCATTTTTCGGCATTCAAAGTTTATTGGTTCAAGTTGCATGGAGTTCTCTTGTTCTTGCAAACGACGCAACCCGAAGTGGCCCCACAACCTAATTGAATTCGTGGTTCGGAAATTATTGTTGTATGTTGTTCATGCATCAAGCATTACCAAACATCGAAACCCGATATTGGTTGGGCCCCACACCATTTTCGTGATTTAATGATTTAGCATTTGACGTTGTGCAATGTTTTGCATTGGGAGTCTGTAAACTCCGAAACCCGAAAAGGACCGAGCCCACACTCCATTTGTTTTTTCGCGATTCGAGAATTGTTGTTTGTAGCATTGGGTGTTTGTAAACCCCGAAATCCCGAACCCCAAAACCCCGAAGTACTAGGCCCATATTCCATTCGCATTTTTCATGATTCAGGAGTTGTTGTGTGTTGGTGTAACAACCCTAGTTGAATATATGTTTAAGGATTATTAAGTAAAAATTAATTAGGGGATTAATTGTCTTAATATGGTATTAATTAAACAAGATTGGTATAATGATACTAATTAAATATTTATTTATTAATTAATTGTTATAATTTTAATTAATTAATTAAATAAATAAATTACCTATCACATTGAATGAACATGGTAATAAATTTAAAAGAGTTAATAAATTATATTGTTTAAAAAAAAAAAAAAACTTACGTACACGGGAAGGGATAAGACATTGAACATAAAGGGATAAGATATTAATTATAAAGGGATAAGATATTAAATATAAGGGGATAAGATAATAAATAAATGGATAAGGAAGTTAATGAAGGGGGGATATGAGGGGAGGAGGCATTATCATTCTACAGGAGTTTTGGGGGAGGGGGCTCTTGGATTTACAGAGGAGTTTAGTTCTGTAGTCAGAAAGGATTAGTACAGGGGGCACCGGTTTGCTGGGGGTTTTGGGCACGGGGGCCAGGATATCCATATGGGATCATGGAGCTAGGTAGTTGTCCTAGTTGGCAGGGTGGAAACTCGGTTTTGGGCAGAGTTGGTCCGTGGATTCAAGCTGGGCAAGGCAGCAGCAAGAAGGTCAACAAGGCAAGTGGAAAGTAGAGGGTTAGCATCAGACCAAGGTATTTTAAATTTTGTATTTGTTTATTCTGTAATGAATTTTATTATTCGTTGATCAATTTATATGCGTATGTGCTGAATTTATAAGAAATTACCAAGTTTCATAAATCAAGTAGAAGTTATTGTTTTATTTGATTAATTATTTGATGTTAAATTAATATGGCCACTACAAATGGTATCAGAGCGCCGCGTTCAAAATCTGGAGCCTTAAGAGCTAAGTTCCCAGCTCCAACTCTAGCTCCGCCTAACCTGCAAACCAAACACAGAAATTTTAACACAAATATAAATATAAAAGAAATACATATTGAAAATGTAAAAACAAATTTACCAAAGTAAAACAAGGGAAATATGAATACCCAATAAACTTACTACTTATCAATCGATCCTGTGTTGAGATAAGTGTCACTTTTCACACTAACTGTTAGTTATCCTGAATCAAAAATCTTACTGAAATTTTCAAGTAAAAATACTCAGTCCAAAGATTGCTAGGGTCGTCCCTAACCAAACCTGGTAATAGAGGCCAATAGAAAGATCCAGAAAAAGAAATTTGGCATAAAATTTGGCAAAGGAGAGTTGATCCAAAATGAGGTAAATATGTCCATATATTTTGTTTAATGAAGTATCTGAGGACGTCCTTCAAAGATTCTACAGGATTTAGAAACTGCTTATGTGAATTAACACATCGAAAAGATATTCAATGGAAGTCGGTGTGAACTTTTTAACGAATAAACTCAACTGATCTCCAACATCGCATTATTCCAAAAGATAAGTTGATAAGCTGCGCTGCAATCTGTGCTCTCTTATTTTCTGAAACACCCAAGCAGTACTTAATTGAGTGCAAGATGTTCATGTAGTTTAATATATCTGAAAATAGCTGAGAGATTTTAGTGATTTAAATGCGTGCGAACCGGAACTTCACCGGAGTTAAGGGAACAGAAACAAAATATGACAAAAATACTCAAGAACTTAATGATTAAGTAAGTTTTGTTTTATAGAAATATGTATAACCTTGACGGAGAGTTTAAAGAAAACCCCAAGGCTATAAAATCTGGCAGACTGAAGCTTCAAAAAATCAAAAGAAAAACAAAAGGGGGAGTAAAGGAACCTTCAAACCAGGGTTCTATTTCCACTGCTATGCAAATTTTGTAATTTTTACGGCCTTGAAAAGAAACGAATCTTGCAATTTCTAAATCTTTGAAAAGAAACGAACAAGTAGGGAACAAAGGCAAGGTGAGGCCAGTACCTGCAGTGCGTGGCAATGGTGGCAAGACCGTCCGTGTTGAAGTTGTCACAACTGGTAAGCACGAGAACCTTGAAATTGGGAAAAGAATGCGCGAGGAGCTCAAGGCTCTCGTCAGTGACAACCATGCGTTTCATCCTGAGTTCTACCGACCAAGGGTACGCCTCCACCATGGCGGTCAGCTAGGGGTGTACATCGACGCCCCAACAAGCAGGAACCATGTTAAAGTCCGCAAAATGGGGTTTCCCCTTTAGCACAACGGACTTTATCCTTGGGAACCTCCTAGTGAGTATAGCGGGGCTCACCGCGTAGCAATTTCCGATGAAAACCCACTGCCTGTTGCATGCCTCGATTCGAAACCACGACTTGCAGGCCAGGTAAATCGCGTTCTTGTCCCTGTGTGATGACAAGAATGCCAATACGTGCTCCAGCACTTCATCACGGAACAAGCTCATCCTTCTCACCACCATAATAATAATTGCAATCCTAATAATAACAAATATACCTCATGCATACACCGCTTATATTTCAGACCCCATGGATGATTTTGGAGCTACAGGGAAAAACTAAAATGTCTTACGTACCTTCAAATGCATCAAAGCCCACAAAAATTAAAAAAAAACCAAAACAAATCTCAAACGAAAATGATCGCAGATTACCCCCAAAAATCTCCAGAAGGTATCTAGCTATATCTCTGTATATATGTACCGCGATATGGGTAATGGATACTTACCTGGTAGTGGCTCAGGATCTTATCACTAAATTGTGAGGCTTTGAAGGAATATCTTGATTGCTAACAACCAGACCAACACCAGTGCCAAGAGCAGGGGGACAAAGCAGAGGCGAGAGGCAGCAGAGGAAAGAGGCGGAAGTGAAGGAGCGTTAAGGTTAACGAAGAGCTTAGGTTTTTGGTACTGAGAGCCGGAGTCCGGGCACGTGGGCCTCATGCCAGAAGCCCGAACTTAAAGGCTGCCAGCGAATGCCACGGAGCACATTAAACTCTCGCCAAACTGAAAGTAAGTGTTTTTTAGAATAATTATATTGTTATATTTTTTTTTATATATTAATGTTAAGTTTTAATAATTTATTTAAAAGTATTAATATGCCTTTTGAATAATTAAATTATCATTTATTTTATTTTATTAATTTTTAGTTTTACTAATTTATTTAAAGGTATTAATACGCTAGTGTAAATCTAAATTATTTAAAAATATATATATAATTATGAGTTTTAATTTAAATAATTTAATAATATAGGGCTAAGTATAAATTTTAGAGGCCATGGGTTTTGAACCCAAGAACACCCACCAAGCGGAGCGCCTTAAAAAGAACACTAACACCAACACGCCCTCATAAGTCTTTACAAATAAATTCTTTTACTTATTTAGATTAATGGTAACACTGTCGGGATAAGAGTAGTATTATTATT